>CAUYQG010093009.1:0-27351 GCA_963574415.1 Tarsius wallacei
CTGTCACCCAGGCTGGAGTTCAGTGACGTGATCACAGTTTACCCCAGCCTCCACCTCCTGGGCTCAGACGAGTAGTCAGGGCTACAGGTACACACCATCGCGCCCGGCTAAGTTTTGATTTATTGTAGAGAAGAGGTCTCGCCAAGTTGCCCTGGCGGGTCTTGAGCCCGAGGACTCAGGCAGTCCACTCACCTCAGCTTCCCAAGGTGCGGGATTACAGGCTGAGCCACCGAGCCTGGCTGGCTTCAACATTTCTTTTTTTTTTTTTTTGAGTTGGAGTCTCACTCTGTTGCCCAGACTGGAGTGCAGTGACCGCTCCCGGCCACCACAGCCTCGACCTGCTGGGCTCCGGCAATCCTTCCGTCTCAGCCTTCCAAGTAGCTGGAACTACAGGCGCGCGCTACCACACCCGGCTGATTTTTTGATTTATTGTAGAGATGAGGTCTCGCTTGCCCAGGCGGGTTTCGAACCCGCGGGCTCAGGCAATCCACTCACCTCAGCCTTCCAAGGTGCGGGATTACAGGCTGAGCCACCGAGCCCGGCCCAGGTGAATACTTCTAACATGACAGCTTAAAAGCATGACCCATTAATAAACAAAGTGGATTTTGTAAAAATATAATTCTGCTTCTCAAAGACACTTTAAGGAATTAAAAGAAAGCCAAAGACTGGGATGAGGCCAGGCGCGGTGGCTCAGCCTGTAATCCCAGCACTTTGGGAGGTTGAGGCGAGAGGATTGCCTGAGTGTGAGGGTTCGAGAACAGCTTGGGCAACTTGGCAAGACCTTGTCTTTGCAATAAATCACAAAAACTAGCCAGGCATGGTGGCGTATCTGCAGTTCCTGCTACTTGGAAGGCTGAGGCGGAAGGATCGCCTGGGCGACGAGTGAGACTCCAACTCAAAAAAAAAAAAACTGGGATGAAACAGAACTGATAAAGGACTTGTATCTTGTGTGTGTGTGTGTGTGTGTGTGTGTGTGTGTGTGTGTATTTTTCTTTTTCAAATTTCAAAACTCAACAATAAGAAAACAGACCAGTGATGGGCAAGGAGGCTGGGCCTAGCAGATGATGTTTAAGGAGGTGTCCACTCTCCAAGAGCTCCTGGTGTCCACACCCTGTATGACCCTCTCTTCGAGTGTTCACTGGATGAGTGACTTGTTTATAACAAATACAGCAAAAGTGACAGAATGTCACATCAAGTCTTAAGAGACAGTGATTTCCATCTTGCGTCCTCTCACTCACCTGTATGGATGAAGTCCACTGCCCGTGGAGAGGCCCACAGGAACCCAGGCCCTCAACCCAGATGCTCTCAAGGAATTCAGTTTTGCCAACAGCCACTCAGGAAATGCCTGGTCCTGGTCTCTGATTCAGTTGCTGATAAGATTACAAATACGACTTTCCATGGCTCAACTGACCTTATAGCGACGGCTCTGGGAGCTCCACACCACCAGGTCCGGGAGGCCCCCACGGCAGTGACGAAAGTCAGCAGCCAGGCGCCGGCACACCCCACTGAGGACAGGGCCCCCCAGGCAGGAGATGAGGTCCTGAGCACAAAACATGTGGAGAATTAGCCGGCTCCCTTGTGGTAAAGACCCTGAAGGAGGCTCCAGGGGTCCTCAGACAGACCCAGCTGGTGTGTGATTCAACACAAAAGGATTTCAGTGGCACCACATACGGATTGCGGCTTACACAGAGCTCCAGAGCTAGGGGCTACAACTCCCGCCAGCAAGCTCTGGGAAGAGTCCTCCCTCGGGCAGTTATCAGACTTCTGCCTGTGTGGACATGCTGGGAGCAGCTGAGGAAGGGAGATGTGGATGAGCACGCAGGAATGTGACAGTGCGGACTTGCAGAGGCCAGCAGTTGTGGAGCTGTAGGGACAAAGAAGGTGCCCTCCCTGCCACAGCCACCGGTCAAGCAAAAGGAAGCTGTCAACTCAGGTGGAAAAGACTTAACTCGGGCTTTTTAAATGCCCTAACATGTTTCTATCCTAACAGGCTGGGGAGGCAGGGTATTATCATATATGTATGATGGGGACTCCAAAAAAAACTGGAGTTACATTTGGAAGGGTGGGCCCCTTGTATTGGCTTCCCCCATTAGGTACCAGCTAGCGTTGTGTGAGAGGCTGCATTTGGTTTTAGTGGATTTTTCTGGGAGAGTCTTTCAACATGTTTGTCCATTTTACAATGGGTGATTTATGAGCACACCTGCCCACACTGCGCTGAATGTTCAGCAGTTTTTGACAAAAAAACGGCATGAATCCCATGCCCCACCCTTCCTATTCACCTGATCTCCCCCCAAACCACTTTTTTTCTTGTTTCCCCAGATGAAAAAAAGTCCTCAAAGGGAAACATTTTGCCAATGTGGAAGAGGTGAAACAAAAAACAGCAGAAGCATTAAAAGGCATCAAAATTGAATTCAAAAACTGTTTTGAGCAGTGGAAAAAGCATCTCAATAGGTGTACTGCATCAAACAGAGAGTACTTTGAAGGTGGCTGAAGTTTAAGTGTGTAAGAATAAATACAAAATGTTTTAATAAATAAATTCTGGATTTTTTTGGGTCCCACCTTATATTTATAAATACACACACACACATATGGCAAATATCTCTTTATATAAATATGTACACACACATACACATATATAAATACACATGCATGCAAACATATCTAAATATAAAAAATACACACTTGCAAACATATCTATATATACCTATACACACATGTACACAAATACACAAACAAATCTATATATAAATATATATACGCACATGTGTACATATATCCACATACACACGCAAACACATCTATATATAGACATATACACACATGCAAACCTGTCTATATATATATATACATACACATACACATAAATGTATACACATGCAAACATATCTATATATATACACACACGTATACACATACATACGTATAAACACAGGCAAGCATCTATATTAAAAATATATATACCGTATATATCTATATATATATGTCTATATATACAGAACAAACATCTCTGCATGTGTATCTGTGTGTGTTTATCTATATATCTATATCTATATATATATGTCTATATATACAGAACAAACATCTCTGCATGTGTGTCTGTGTGTTAATGCAGTTGCCAAAAAGACACCCAGCACAGGGGAGGCACTACTTCCTGACGCAAGCCTGCAGTGCAGGTGAACAGCTACCTGAGCTTGCTGAAGAGAAGCAAAGCGATCCCAGCTGACGAGGGAAGCCACTCTGCCCTCCTGGGCCTGCCACGTGGCTGCCACCCAGGCTCGAAGGCTCTCCACAGGGGCTCCGTGAATCAACTGTAGCCTGGCCTCAAGGGCCGACCTCCTGTTCGTGAAGAAGCTGTCAGTGCACAGGTCCAGAGGGAACGCCTGTATGGGAGGAAGGCAGGCTCTCACCCTGAGCTGGGAACAGCCTTGTTCATCGAAGGACTTGTCAGGACTGATAACATTTGGAAACCGTTGGCACATTCTTTTTTTTTTTTTTTTGAGTAGGGGTCTCACTCTGTTGCCCAGGCCCGAGTGCAGTGGCACTACCATGGATCACCACAGCCTCGACCTCCTGGGCTCAGGTGATTATCCTGCCTCAGCCTCCCAAGTAGCTGGGACTACAGGCATGTGCCAGGTCTCACTCTGTTGTCCAGGTTGTCTCAAACTCCTGGCCTCAAGTGACCTGCCTGCCTTGTCCTCCCAAAGTGCTGGGATTACAGGCATGAGCCTCCATACCCAGTGACACATTCTTAATCTCAAAGATATATTAATTATCTGCTATCTGTAGTCTGTTATAAAAGCAATCTACCACACTGAGTTTTCAGAGTAATAATTTGCAAAAAGAGCTTTTAGCTTAGATGGGTAGACCACTTAGCAGGCAGGGGTGACAGTATGTGTGACAGTGCCTGGGCCAAAGTAGATGCTCAAAAGGGCTGAAGCTGAAGGTGCTTTAGACTAAAAGTTTAAAATGTAAGGTTAAGGGTAAATTAGACTTAAAGTTTAAAACTGAATATACTTACATCTTAAATTCCAGTCATCAGATTTTTTTTTTTTTTTTGAGTCAGGGTCTCACTCTGTCACCCAGGCTGGAATGCAGCAGCATGATCACAGCTCACCACAGCCTCAATCTCCTGGGTTCAGAGGATCCTTCTACCTCAGCCTCCTGAGTAGCTGTGTCTACAGGTGAGTACCACCACACCTGGCTAATTTTTTTGAATTTTTGTAGAAATGAGGTCTTGCTAAGCAATCTTCTTGCTTCTGCCTCCCTAAGTGCTGGGATTACAGACAGGCACAAGCCACCATACCCAGCCCTGTTCGTTGGATTTAAAAAATAAAAGTCACCTTTCAGTGAAATCAGCACCATGACGTGTAGATGATCCAATGAATGGTTCTTGTGGCTGCAGACACTCAATGCAAAATGGGCATAATCACAGACTGGTGAGGAGTCTCTTACTAGATTACCTGGTAGGTGTTTCTGAAGACATCGGGAATCCCATCCATGAAGATTTCATCCCATAGGAGGAGGCCACACAGGGTGCTGAAGGTGGACCCCTCCCCATGAATCCCTATAACAAAGTCACACGCCCAGAGGGAACATCAGTTTTATATGTTTTTTCAAAAACACAATAACCTAATGCATATTCCATTTCAAGGAAACAACAGAAACATCAGATTCAGAAGCAAATGCTGTTTTCATGTCATTCCTAGCTCTTTTTTTTTTGAGTTGGAGTCTCACTCTGTCACCCAGGCTGGAGTACAGCGGCCACTCCAGGCCACCGCAGCCTCGACGTCTGGGCTCTGGCGATCCTTCCGCCTCAGCCTTCCGAGTAGCCGGAACTACAGGTGCGCGCTACCACGCCCGGCTAATTTTTTGATTTGTTGTAGAGATGAGGTCTCGCCTGCCCAGGCGGGTCTCGAACCCGCGGGCTCAGGCAATCCACTCACCTCAGCCTCCCAAGGCATGGGATTACAGGCTGAGCCACCGAGCCCGGCTCTAGCTCATTTTTAACTATATTTCTAACATACAGAAACTCTATTTAGGGGCAAAAATCATAAATAATCACAGAAAAGTTCAAATGAACATTTCAAAGCTACAAAGCAGTGGTTCTCAAATGTTAGCAAATAACCTAAGAAACACATTTTTTTCAAAAAAGAAAAAGGCACATTTTCTTCCCGGATTCCAGAGGCCCTGATTTTGCAGGGCTAAATGGGCTCTGGCACAGGAGGTCCCCGAGCTGCCCGGAGGACAAGGGGTCCCCTAGAGGAGGATGGCAGTTGTGCCCAAGTGTCCTTGGACTTAGCAGTGCCGTCCTCCTGTCCTTCTCCCCCAAGCCCTCTGCTGCCCTGGATCCGTGTTTACAACATTCAAGACTTTTCCAGACCCTTCTGCCTCCTTGATCAGACTCCCCCGCTGCACATCATACACACAATTTACTTACTGGGAGATGCCCGCAGAGAGAGAAATCAGGTGCTAAGGTCACAGAGAGTCAGAGGCAGAGCATGGCACGAGTAGGATTGGACTTGGCATAGCACACAGACCTGCGTCCCCAAGCGAGCCCCACCTCACCCAGCCCCCTCCCAGCCAGTGCTCATTACATGTCAGCACGCCCAACAGGGGAGATGTTGGTAGGTGTTTCTCCTCACAAGACCGCGTTGGCCAGAAGACGTGCTGACCACCAGACCCCGCCCTGACATGCCCATGCTGGCAGGAAGTACCTCTGGCTGGTCCCACCCTGACACTTACGGGCCCTGGCTCACACTCAGGAGGCCACAGTGAAAACAGGGGAGAGTGCAAAGACCGGGCAGCCACGGCCCACTGCTTGGGAGCCTGGCACACAGGACTTCTACTCGCCGCGTGCCCACATGAGGGTACACTCGGGACAGAGACCAGAGCCTCCATCAGGAGTGGCATGTGGCCAGGTCCCCTCTGTCCTGCATTCCTGAGGCTGTGCTGAGCTCTCTGTTCTGTCCCACTCTAGAAGAAAGCCTGGCAGCAAGGGCTCAGCTCAATTTCACTGCATCAATTTCAATAAATGAAAATATCTTCTACTCTGGAAAAGGAACTGTCAGCTTGTTTTCAGGCTCATGGTCCCACTGGGAGTGTTTCAGAGAGCTCGGGGAGCAGCCTGCTCCCTCCCCCAGCCACTGCCAGTCTCCATGTCTCATGCAACACATCTGGGCCTTGGCTGCTCACCCTGCTCTTCCATTTCTAACCTGTTCATGTCTACTGTATCTCTGTCTTCACTGGCATCTGCATGTCTTCCCAATAGCATCAACTTTCCCTGTAAGTAATAAAGATATTATGCAGATGAACCTTAACGTACACCTGAAAGACCCATCTTTGCAAAATCCTATCCTGCGCTTGTCTCTCGAGGGCTCATTACTCTTCTGAACACTCAGGTGACACTGAAGTAAAGTCCTGATTTTCACATTTGAAGTTATTAGAGTATTTTTAACACTAGTGACTGTGCAGCCAGCACAGGCACAGTTCTATCTAAACACAAGGCGTCCCCCAGGAGTAACCAGTATCGCCACTGGGAGCAGCCAGCAAGTGCCCTCAGATGATGCCTTGGGTCTGCTTCCAAGATCTGGGGGGCAGGGCTGGGAGGATGGAAGGAAGACCAAATGAACTGCGTAGGCTCAAGGGTTCAGCACACTGTCCTCCCCACTTCTATAAAAGGCATGTGCAGTGTTTTCCATAACAAAGAGCTTTTTTTAAAAGAAAAAAAATCAGAGCAAGGCCCTGCAGTGTCTCCAGGACAACGGGGCCTGCTGATGCCTTATTTTGATAAGGGAGTGATGGGAAGAAGACCCGCCTTTCGTGACCAACATCTCAAGCCAGCAGTGTCCTCTACTGTGAGCAGAGGTCAGAGACAATGGCAGCCCCCTCCAGACAGCCCATCGGGTGGTGCTGGCCACTCGTATGGTGACTAGTGGGTGGGAGAAGTGTCACTCACTTACCCTGGTCAAACCCACTGCGTCTGTAGTAGGCCAGTGCCAGCTCCTCCACGGAGCACAGGACCACGGTGGGGGCAGTGGCCTCCTCAGCCTCCATCACAAACACAGACTTGCCCATCCCACGCTGCGGGCACAACCTGCCCGTGATGGTCACCTGAGACGGCAGCAGAAGAACATCCATTAGCTTCGCTCCACTGAAGGCCCGGAAAGCTGGCCTGTCGCATCCTGAGGTCACCTTCCCTGCCCTACAAAGCCATGTACTTGGCAGAGTGGCGGTGAGCAACCCACACTTGTTTGCCTGCAGAAGTGCAACAGCCATGGTTCCAGCCTCAGGAAAGCCACAGGCACCTGACCTGCTCTCCAAGCCCCTGACAAGCTGGCAGAACTGGCAGACGCTATGTTCCCACTCAGGAGTCGTCCCCTAACCCAGTGTGTCTGTCAACCCAGCCAGCCCGTCACATCGGGGAGGAGGGCAACAGTGCAAACAGGAGGAAAGGTTGCATCACCAACCAAACAAGCACGAGTTGTACTGTGGCGAAAGAAGATACACACTAAAAACTGTTCTTGGGCTGCTTCCATCAGAACAAGCAGGGAAACGTGCTTGAGTCCACAGCGCCCAAAGGGTGTCTGCTCACATGCTTCACATCATCCACGGTTATCTCCGGGAGCTGCTGAAAGAGGTGCTGGTATTTCCTGCAGCCCGGAGATTCTCGCAGGCGTGCGGCTCTCTGATACAGCGCGAGGCGGTGTCCTGTTCTCACCTCTGGATCTGCCAGTCCTTCTGTGATGCACTTAATAGCCTGGCAAGAACAAGGCACGTGTCAGCATCCTGAAAGACCCCATGGCAGCTTCCACTCACTTAGTGTGACAGGAAAACCCACTGTTAATTGTTCAATTTGGCTAACGAGCCAATGAGCGGACAGCACCCAGAGACACAGGCTGTCTCCTCAGATCTGATTCTGATGTTGTCCCTGCAGAGCGACTGCACTGAGCTCAAGTTGGAGCACAGCTGGGCTTTCCTCTGCGTGGACAGCGGATTCCAGTGACTGCCCCTCACAGACACAGGGACATCCCATGTCACAGGTCAGAGGAGACTCTAGAGGAAAATGTGGCTTAGTGGTTTTCAAGACATCACCTGGACAGCTCTGAAAGAAAACGTGCCCCAACCAATCCACAGAAAGAGAGTCTCTAGAGCAGGGGCCCAGGTGTGCAGCTACCTCCAAGCTCCCAAACAAGTCACACGCAGGCAGGAGCCACAGGGCTGCTCCAGAGTCCTGTTTTATAGGGAGGGAAACCTAAGGTTTTGGAGGAGTTACATGTATTTCCTAAGGCTGTATTTCAGAGTCAAACAAATAAACAGAAATGCAGAAAACCAAAAGGAGATACCACTTCACACCCACTAGGACGGCCATAATCAGAAAAATGGAAAATAACAAGTGTTGACAAGAATGTGGAGAAATTAGAACCCTTGTACATTGCTGATGGGAACAAAAAAATGGTGCAAACACTGTAAAGAACAGCTTATTGATTCCTTAAAAAGCTAAACAGAGAATCACCACGTGATCCAGCAATTCCACTCCTAGGTATATCCCAAAAGAACTAAAACACGATTGCAAACTGATGTTCAGAGCAACACTACTCAAAATAACTAAAGGGGGAAAGCAACCTAAGTGTTCATCTACAGATGAGTGGACAAAGTGTGGTCTGCATTACCATGAAATATTACTCAGCCTTAAAAGTGAGTTAAGTTCTGATACACGCTTCAATACGGAGGAAGTTTGGAAATACTATGCTAAACAAGCCAGACACAAGAACAAATGTAGGATTCCACTTATATGAAGTATCTAAAATGGGCATATTCAGAGACAGCAGCTCAGAGCTCTCCAGGGGCTGGGGGGAGAATGGGGACAGTTGCTTAAGGGTTACAGAACTTCTGTTAGAGTGATCAACAGGGTGGTAGCTGCTCAATATTGTGGGTACGATGACTGCCACTGAACTGTACACTGAAAAACTGTTAGAATGGCAAATTTTATGTATGATATATATATTTTTTTCTACAATAGAAAATAAAAAACCAAGAAAACCACAAAACTGAAAGGCCATCAGGAGTTGAGTGGCCAAAAGGAATGAAGACAGGAGACTGAGATGCTGACCCTCTGTTAACTGGCAGAAGACGTGCCACAGGCTGGCACTACCCCTGCCCTGGCTGACCTGGGTGGGCTATGGGCACCTTGCAGGACAAGCCCTCCCCTAGCAGATCCCTTCCCTGCAGCAGAGGAAGCACATGAAGGAC
Organism: Tarsius wallacei; assembly: GCA_963574415.1. Lineage (NCBI taxonomy): Eukaryota > Metazoa > Chordata > Mammalia > Primates > Tarsiidae > Tarsius > Tarsius wallacei. The sequence goes on from CAUYQG010093009.1 coordinate 9,250, forward strand.
ACCACCAAAATAATGAGAGTCAGGAGCATGGCAGTACGCTCTCCAGGAAAAGGATAAAAGGACCTGGGATTTTCTTAGCATCAATCTAAAAAGTAGGCCCAGTGGCTTGTCTTCCCCGTGAACACAAGTGAGTATACAGCAGAACTGGGAACAAAGGGGCAATCTGTAAAATCTGCTGAGCCTTCATTTCACTGAAAGAAAGAGGCAACATAAATACAGGCCTTCTCCATTCCACATTTGGTTCTGGGCTAACAGACGCCTTCTCCAGCTATTTCGGACTCAGTAAACACCAGGAGGTGAGGAGACACCACACCCACCTCCACAAGAGAAAACAGCTCTCCCTGGCTTTTCCTGGTACTTTAGGCAACAAGGCACTTTTTCAGTTTAAGGCAGTAAAAACAAGATGTCATATTTCCACAGTCCATGGTCCATTTTTCCACCCCACATCACCCTGATTCACTTACTGTGCCATGGGAAAAAACAAAAACTCACAGAGCACAGGCCCCTGCATTCGAGTGGAATGCAAAGCTGGATGGAGCCAGGGGTTGGGGGGACCCTGCAGGTCTCTATGACCTTTTGTTCCCATAAGTGAATCCATGGAATCCCTCCACTTCCAAGTCTCCAAAGTGCCCAGCATGGGGAGAACTGTACTCAAGAGAAGCTGGCTGGCACAAGGTTAGTGAGACCACAAGAGACCTCACAGAAGTACAAAGAGCTAAGTATCTACAGAAGGCAGGAAAAGGAAAGTTTTCTCGTCTTTCTACCTGGAGACCCTATGCAACAAATGGATAACGTCACCATTTCCAGAACAGAAAAACACTTTCCTTAAAGGCACCTGCTGAGAACTGAGATGCCTGACTCTCCCTCTCCCTGAATTCCTAGATCCTGATTCCTAAACTCCGGCATGGGGTCCAAGACCTACCCATCACCCACATCAAGAAAAGAAGACAGAAGCCTCCTGCCTCCACCTGCCTGCTGTGTTAGCATCCCCAGTATTCTTTTGGGGTTGGTCGAACACAGACAAAAGGAGGTTAACAGAAGAAATACATGTTCTAATTACATTTGGATTTCTAAGGTATTTAGCAGTTAGCCATATTTTAAAATTCATTCAAAAATGAAATGGGTATCCGGTGTGTCTCATCACTGAGTACCGGCTCCAGGCGCTTCAGGTGCTGGTGTAAGTTAAGGGCCAGTCGATCCCACCATCGGCCTCTGCTGTCAGGACAGTAAATTCTCTGAGACAGAAGGTTTTCAAGCTCCTCAACAGCTTCCTATGGCAACAACAACAAAGAACAATCATTAGACTCAAATAAATCAGCTGCTGTAATTACATTTAGAAGCTCATAGGATTGGTAAAGTATATGGATAACGCTTATCTTTCCATTCTAAAATAAGGCCAAGGACAACAACCTGATAGGCTGGGGACATTTAAGAGCCTCGTGGAGGGGGTGTGAGTTCCCTGAGGCCTCCCTACTTTTCACCCAGGTGTCCTGCCTGCTGGCACTGAGCTCACAGGGTCTGAAGTTCTGCAGTGTTCTCTGAAAACCTTGTCACCCAGCACAGTGTCACACAGGGTCAAGCTCCAGGCAGCTGAGCCCCAATCAGGGCTGACAAATCCTTGTGCTTCCGGGAACACAGCAGGTCATGGGACCAATTACAAGAGGGATTTGGGGTGGGCAGGACAGTAATGAGGGTGTCCTCATCCAAACACCCATCTCACCTGGGAGACCTCTAGTCAAGATTTATGGACAGACTATTCAGTCATTCTGTGTGATAATCTCTAGTGGTTGATGGATCTCTTTAAAATGTAATTTACCCCAGAAAAATGCATAAACTCCTGTACACATGCAATTTGGGGTTTCACAGATATCCCCAAAGCCCATCCATGAACCCCCTGGGATTCATAGCCCCTGGTTCATGGACTTAGCCTAGCATATTCTCCTTGTAAGACACCATTTTTCCAGGCAGATTTATCAAACAACTAAAGTAAACTCTAACAATTTCACAATGGTTTGTATAAAGATATTACCAAATTTCTGTCTGGGATTATAAATTATCTCCACACAATCTGAGACAGCTGACAGGAAGCATAAGGAAACATGAGACTCCCACTTCAGAGATTTTTGGGGACCTCCCAAGTCTCACACTGAGTTCTGAAAGAGACCCAGGCTCAAGCTGCAGAGACCTGTAGGGCTCCCTGTAGGGCTGTCCACAAACCTCCTGGCACTCACGCAAAAGAAAACAGTTGCTGTCTTCAGCTGTCTTCTCTGTACTGACCCAAGAGAAGCAGATGCCTACATTAACTATGCTTCCTTATATGACCGTACTGACCAAGCATATGGGAAGTGTTGGGAGCCTGGCAAGTTTTCCTTCATGTGTTTATTGCTGTTACATCAGTGAAAGGCAGGCGGGGGGACTTGTGCTCTAACCTCATACATGTGAAGTCGCTGCAATATTTCAACAGTCCGTGACAAAATTCTTGTATAAATCCACCCAACAGTGAAACACCGCAGAAAAAGTGGTAGAGCCTCATGGTATCTACAATGAAGATGTACATCAGGAGTTTAATAATTTGGTTAATCTGTTGTAAGACCGTTATAAGTGACAAAGCAGACTGGATTCCTATCTTTTAAAAAGATATATTCTAAGCACTCTCAGTTATGTGAAGTTTTCTACATCACAAGCTGACATTCTCACAGTCAGCCACCATGTCCTGGACACTGACAGTGAAGTAAGATGAAAACAACTAGTCATTCCAACCCAAAGTCAGCAACTCTGGCCTGCAGGCTAAACCAGGGCCCAGTTCACCAGCCGATTTTCTAAGTCTTGCAAACTAAGAATGGTTTTTACTTTTGAAAATATATAAATAAATCAAAAGGAGAATAATACACCATGCCATATGAAACTCAAATCTCAGTGTCCATAAACGAAGTTCACTGGACATGGACGGCCAGGTGCATCCATTCACACAGGTCCTGCCTGTGGCCACTTCTGTTCTGCAACAGCAGCGTGAAGCTGGTGCCACAGAAACCACATGGCCCATAAGCCCTTAAAGACCGACTCTCTGACCTTCTATAGAAGTTGACCAGACTCTGCTTTACAGTGATCTAACTTCCTGGCTATGATTTTTAAGTCAACATTATTTCTTTATAAAACACAGCTGACCCTTCAATAGCACGGATTTGAACTGCACGGGTCCACTTATTCATGGGTTTTCTTCTGCCTCTGCACCTCTAAGACAGCAAGACCAACCCCTCCTCTTTCGCCTCCTCACATTTCTCATCGTGCAGACAACAAGGATGAAGACTTATGATGATCCACTTCCACTTAATGAATAGATGTATTTACTTTTCTGTAAGACTACAGTATACAATACATAGCATACAAAATATGTGGTAATGGACTGTTTATGTTATCAGTAAGATTTCCATTTGACAGTAGGCCACTAGTAGTTAAGTTTCCCCTAAGCTTTGGGGGAAGTCAAAAGTTATACATGGATTCTCAACTGTTTGAGAGGTCAGCACCTCAATCTCCATGTTGTTTGAGGGTCAACTGTATATCTTAAATTTTTTTTTAAAAAAGTCATTTTGTAGGCTGGGTGCAATGGCTCACACCTGTAATCCTAACACTTTGGGAGGCCAAGGTGGGAGGACTGCTTGAGCCCAGGAGTTCAAGACCAGCCTGGGCAAAATTTCTAGAGAGCGTGCCTCTACAAAAAAAGTTTTAAAAATTAGCTGGAAATAGTGGTGTGTGCCTGTAGTCCCAGATACTCAGGAAGCTGAGGTGGAAAGACTGCCTGAGCCTAGGAGGTCGAGGCCATGGTGAGCCATGATCATGCACTGCATTCCAGCCTGAGCAACAGAAAGAGACCCCCATTCAAAAAAAGAAAAACAAAAAGAAGAAAGCATTTAATGGTACTAATTTTCCTCATCACTATGTAACAACAAAAGAAAAAATGTCTTAATAAATATGGAAGATGTTTAACATTTTCAAACAAAACAATAAAAGATCATGTGCTATATACGTGGAACTTTTAAAGTAAAAGTTCACTTGAACCATCTTTTTCAGAATAACACCCACTTGAGTTTCCGTTAGAAGAACACACCTGGTATGCGTCCCACATCTGTCCCACTGCTGGTTCCCTCACATTTAAATTCAGCTCACCAGCAACCAGAAGCCACACACCAAAAGACAGCAAGCCACTGCCAATTACAGTATTTGTTCCCTTGCATGCATGTTGCACAGGAATCTGAGCTGTATAAAATCACCTTAAACTTTCAGATATTTCCTTCTATTTCACACAGCACTTTGACTCTATGCAAAGTAAATAATGAAAATCAATCCTGTAGCTGGTTTAGCCACCAAGGACTATATTCTTCAAAAAGAAAATTATTTTAAGTGGTTGGAACAAGTTGGCCCATACATAAATTTTGGTAGGTATCTAAAAAAGCCTCACCTCAGAGAAGGGTGGTTCTTCAGTTTGTTCCAGTCTCTCTTTGCACACTGAGAGAGCTCCTTGGCTTCTTCCCAGTTCCCATTGGCAATTGCAGTAGAAATGTCACTGAGCATGTGCATGGCTGCTGCATATCTGAGGGAAAATGCCATCCAAGTTTCAAATACGAATGAGTGTTTCCATAAAATTACCATATCTTAGCCACTGAATCTAATTCTGAAGGGTAAAAATGCATTTTTGAAAATATGAGGGTTATTTACATTTTATTCTAGTAATAACATAACTACCCCACTGAAGTGGCTCAGAAGAACTGATGCAGGCTGCCTACCTAGAAAGAGAAGAACAGAGCCAGGCGCAGTGGCTTATGCCTGTAATCCCAGCACTTTGGCAGGACAAGGCAGGAGGATCACTTGAGCTCAGGAGTTCGAGACCAGCCTAGACAACACAGTGAGATGCCGTCTCTACAAAAAAATTATGAAAAAATAAACTGGGCATAGTGGCACGCCCCTGTAGTCCCAAGTACTCAGGAGGCTGAGGCAGAAGGATCACCTGAGCCCACGAGGTCAAGGCTGTGGCGAGCTGTGCTCGTGCCACTACACTCCAGCCCGGGCAACACTGGGAGAACCCAACTTAAAAAAAAAAATAGTTATTATACTGTATTAGTTTCATTATATAAATGTGATAATGATTAGCTCGTTCCTGATTTTTGGCACTCATTCATTCAACAATCTGGCAGGAACCATGTTAACTTGTAGCTGTCTTCAGAATTACAGTAAGATGTGAATTTGATCACCTAATTATTTATAGTCAGAGGTAGCCAGAGAGATGCTGCCCAAGCCAAGAGAACTGCTTGGGACATTTCAAAAATAATTTCAAGGACAATTTTAGGAAGATTACAATGCTGAAACGTTATGACACCACTTAGCTGAAAAAGGAAGAATTCTCATTGCTTCTTTAGATATCAAAAACAAAGACATCTGACCAATGGATTCTCTAACATGTTCACTGTATGTTGAACTCATATCTAAAAGAAAAGCGTGCAATATCAGTATGTACAAACATTGTAAAGTAAGAGTAAAAAAAAAGTCTCCAAATGTAAAAAATTGCCTACAAATTCTCAGATCTAATTCTTTTAAATATGCTGCTCATTCAGGTGCACATGCCAGTGACTCTTAACAGTCTCTCTCCAGGCTGGACCTATTCCCTGAGACCCCGATGTGAGTCGAATGTCACACATGGCAGCGTCGAGTGGGCAGCTCAAAGGGACCCCACATCAGCAGCAGCACCCCTATCCCGTTTCTACCCCTGTGTCCCTCACGGGATGGCATCACCCAGGGCAAAGCACAGAGCTACCCTTGATCCACCCCCTCCTTCTCCTCTACATCTGAGTGGGATCAAGTCTTGTCTTTAGCGCTTCCAAACTATCTCCTGCATATTCACTTTTCTTCACCATCACCAACCCAGTCCAGACCACTCTGAGCATCTCCCACCTAGACCTCCACCCAGGTCAAACCAGCCTTCCTGTGTCTTTCTCTTACGACCCTCCAGCCCCTGTCCACAGGGTGCTTCTGTAAAACCATGGAGCAGATCACTTGCCTCCCTCCGGTCTCCCAGCAGGGCCCCGAAGGCTGCGCATCCCCCAACCCTGCAGTCCTGCCAACAGCCCTTGCACTGCTGCCCCACAACTCAGCTCCTCCAACTCAGCAGGCTCTTTTCCGCCCCTAGGCCTGGGCACCCACTCACCCGCTGCCTGGACACAGGACCAGCATGGCTGCCTCCTTCTTGCTCCCAAGTCCCATTCAAATGTCACCTCTCTAGGACCCCTCTCTCCAGCACTCTGTCTAGAAAGAACTTCTCCAGCCTGCCCCACAATTATCACGGCACTATACACACACTCTAATTATTCTGTTTACTGACTGTCTCTCTAGTAAAACCTAACACCATGATGGCAGACACTCTATCCTGTTCGCTGCTGCAACCACCAGCCACTCCCTACGCACATAATAGGTACTCAACACTCAATTCATTTTTAATGAATGAGTTAGAGAAAACAAAGGAAAAAAGAAATCACCTCAAGTACATAGGTGGACAAAATGAGTTCTCAGGACAGGTCTTGTATTGCCACATATATGAATAATACCCTTCCAGAAGTCAGTGAAATCCAATTTTATTTACATGCTAAGGCCCTTTACATAACAAAGGGGGGTCATTTATTTTTATTACTTACAATAATATGGGAGGTTTTTCTCCCTAGCCCCTCCACCTTTTAACTTGTCAACAATGGTTTTGCTAATCATAGAACTAAAAAGTAGTCCCCCTTAGATATAATAGTAATAGTGACAATTACAATAGTAATTAACACATACTAGACACCCCTCACAGCCCAGACTCTAACACTCCATATGCACCAACACATATCCTTAAGAATATACTATTAATCTCCCCATCTCACAGATGAGGAAACTGAGGCTCATGGTTGCTCCATGGTTCCTTATAGAGAGACTGTAACTTGGCTTCAAGATATACATTCTCACAAACTAGAAAAGCATTAAGCCACTAAAAAGATATTAGGCAACTGAAAACAGAGTAAGAGAAAATAGTCACATTAGAAGATTTGACTAAAAAAGTTATTCCATTTGGACACAAATAAGATATTGAGCTATGTTTCCAAAGCTATTTGGAAACATAAGCCAGGGAAAATTCTTGAGCTTCCTGATAGCCAAGGGAAAATGAGCTAAAATCAGTTTACAGTGATAATGCTTTGATTTAATAATCTCAATAATTTACTTCTAAAAGCACATGGCGGCCGGGCTCAGTGGTTCAGCCTGTAATTCCACACTTTGGGAGGCCGAGGTGAGTGAATTGCCTGAGCCTGCGGGTTCGAGACCCGCCTGGGCAACTTGGCGAGACCTCATCTCTACAATAAATCAAAAAAATTAGTCGGGCATGGCAGCGCGTGCCTGTAGTTCCAGTTACTTGGAAGGCTGAGGCGGAAGGATTGCAGGAGCCCAACAGGTCGAGGCTGCGGTGGCTGGGAGCGGCCACTGCTCTCCGGTCTGGGCGACTGAGTGAGACTCCAACTCAAAAAAAAATAAAATAAAATAAAAGCACATGGCTTTTTCAGAAACACTTAAAGGACTTTCCTGAAAGCAAATATCAGAATGAATTTTAGTTAAATGAGTCAGAAATCTCAGACCAAGAATCAAAAGCGACATTTTAGGAAATCCAAATTAATTTTTTCTTACAAAAGGTGTTTTTCTTTTTTTAGAAAATCCATGTATTTTTTTCTGTGAGATCTATTCTTTCTTATCAAAACATACTTTTTAATACTGTAATCCCACTATTTTCTTGTCTTGCTTCTATTATTATTATTTGTTGATCTGTTTTCTTTTTTTTTTTATTTTAAAATTGTGGGGTACAGTTAAGGGTTAGGTATACATATATGCATTGTGAAGGTACCCTTTATTATTATTTTTAATTGACACAGTGATTGCACATATTTATGGGGTATAATGCGATATTTTGATGCACATATATGTGTAATGATCAAATCACATATCTATCACTTCAAACTGTAAAAAAATTTTTTAGAGATGAAATCTCACTCTTACTCATACTAGTCTCAAACTTCTGGACTTAACTGATCCTCCTACCCCAGCCTTCCAAGTAACTGGGACTACGAGTACCATGCCCAGCATCACCTCAAACATTATCATACCTCTGTGTTGGGAACATTCCAAATCCACTCTTCTAACTACTTGAAAATACACAATAATTGTTAATTACAGTCATCCTATAGTGCCAGTGAATGCTAGAACTCATTCCTTTTATCTAGCTGCACTTTTATGTCTGTTAACCAATCCAATATTCCCCTATCTCCCCTAGCCTTCCCAGCCTCTGGTAACCACTATTCTACTCTATGTCTATGAGATCAACTCTGTAAGCCCCCACATATGAGTGAAAACACATAGCATTTGTCTTTCCATGCCTGGCTTATTTTACTTAAAGTTCTCCTGCTGGGTGTGGTGGCTCAAGCCTGTAATCCCAGCACTTTGGGAGGCCGAGGCAAGAGGACTGCCTGAGCCCAGGGGTTTGAGACCAGCCTGGGTAACTTGGCGAGACCTCATCTCTACAATAATTTAACAAATTAGCCGGGCATGGTAGCGCACGCCAGTAGTTCCAACTACTTGGAAGGCTGAAGCGGAAGGATTGCCTGAGCCCAATATGTTAAGGCTGTGGTGGCCGCAAACGTGCCACTGCACTCCAGCCTGGGCGACAGAGTGAGACTCCAACTCAAAAAAAAAAAAAGTTCTCCAAGTTCATCCATGTTGCTACGACAATGACAGAATTTCTATCATTTTTATGAGGGAACAGGATTCCATTGCGCATGCACATGTGTGTGTATACATATCACTTTTCTTTTTTTTTTTTTGAGTCCCACTCGATTGCCCAGACTGGAGTGCAGTGGCCGTTCCCGGCCACCGCAGCCTCGACCTGCTGGGCTCCGGCGATCCTTCCGCCTCAGCCTTCCGAGTAGCCGGAATTACAGGTGCGCGCTACCACGCCCGGCTAATTTTTTAGATTTATTGTAGAGATGAGGTCTCGCCTGCCCAGGCGGGTCTCGAACCCGCGGGCTCAGGCAATCCACTCACCTCAGCCTCCCAAGGCGCGGAATTACAGGCTGATCCACCGAGCCCGGCTGATAATAGTGTTTTTGTTAAATAAAATGTAGCTAATTACAAAGGATTTTAATAGTGATATGGTTCATATGCTAATAAAGTGAGGAAATATATATTTATATTTTCTAATATTAAAATATAACAAATTTAAATCCTATTTTTTTTATTTCTTTAAGTATTTTGAAACTAGTGCTACAGCTTTTGCGTAAATCAAATATATTTAATCTAGTTTTATAGTTCTCTCAGTTTATAAAGGAAATTGTGCCAAGAAGTTTTTTATTTCCTTCTTTGAGAAGACATGGAGTTGTTTATGCAGGTTTCCAAGCAACAGCAGCTTTGACATTCTAAGAATGACTGAATACTCAGGAAAGCAACTGAGCCGAATTTATTAGACTTTTGGAATGCAGCAATTGATGAAAAACAGAACCATGTTAGTCATCAATAAACCCTACCCAATTTGCAGTTTTAAAAATATATTCTCCTATTTAACATTTCTCAAATTTAAATTTATGTTTACTTAATCTATTTGGGTAGATTTTCCCAATATTGCCAAAATGCTTTAATTTCTCATTTATTATCATATTGAAAAAGTTTCCATTGAGTACATGATAAATTAGCTTGAAAGCAGCTCTTTAAAATTGAATGTTTACTTAACAAACAATAAAAAAGAAAGTAGGAATTATATAATATTTCAAACATATAATGTAAACCAAAATGACCATGTGGAAAGAATTTTATCTTACAACTTAAAGCTCTTTAATAGCACTTTGAATGTTAGAAGCTCAAGTTAAAGAATGTGTATTATTGGCCATAATACTACTATATTTAAAATGACTCCTGAGTCTCTGCCAGATGAATTTGTAAAATTTTTATCCCTGTGGGCTGGAGAGTAAAAAAAAAATTGAGATAAAAATACTGGAGAAACAATGTAGGAGACATTTACGAGGTGAGATGGCTAAGGTGAGATGGCCAGTAATAATTGTATGAAATTACTAAAATGATATAGCTTGTGGAACTGTATTTTGAGGAAGGAGAGAATGTGGACTTCTTATAAACTACGAATAATGCTATGATAGTTGAATATGATTTATTTTTCCAATAAGTTCACAAATAACTTTCAGATATGTAACAGTTACATGGAGTGTGTGTCATAGTCATTTAGTGTTAAGTATTAAAAGACAGGCATGTTCTTACAAAGATTGTCGTAAGTTCCTTCCTGAATCTTGTTTGTTTGTTTTTTCCTCAGTGTAAATATGGTAATAGAGCATTTGCTTCTTAAAATAAGGCAGCAAATGACCTAAATAACTTTTTGTTTTTTATATGGAAAGTGGAAGAGTAGTTGGCAAAATAATTTCTTCATTATAGAAAAAAGCTTTTGTAGGAATTGGACACATCTGTTTTATTGTTTGCAGCTGAGATATCCAACACAAAATAAGTTGGCTGGTAAAGAAAGTACAATAATTGCTAATGTGAAACAGACAGATGTTTTTCTTATTACATAGTACTGTACAGATATATTTGGGTAAGAGTTGAAATTTTTAAAAATTAATCTGGTCTCTGTCCTTAGAATTTGAATGTGTTACTCTGAAATCATGTTTATATTAGCTGATGTAAATATTTTGTCTTTTCAAAGATGTATATGTGAAATGATTTTTGGTTTGTAATTTTTGCACTATAGTTTTGAATATACTGGAACTCATTGCAATTAATTACATTTTGGGTGGTAGTATTTTTGGTAACAAGATAATTACAGATATACTACCCAGATTGTAAAGCCCCTTCTACACTGTAAAATATTGATTATTTTCTATCTTTAAAAAATTCTTCCTTTATATTCAAATTTTCACTTTTTATGCAATAATTACCTGAGTTATGCCTGTGGGTGTCTCTTTGATTCTACCATGTGGAAAACTGCATTAAAGAAAACATCTTCTCTTCATTGATTCCTTCCCATTTTCATGGGAGGAAAGGTGTTCCAAATATATGTAAAAGAACTGACTGGATATTCTATGATATTCTTTATTATTATCTCAGGAGATGATGACCTGTAGACAGATAGGTCATATTGGCTGCTTTGATAAGTTGACTGAAGAAAGTCTGCTGTGTCTTCTTGTGACTTGATAAGTCTAAAATATATGATGTTATATTAATATTGAAATTAATTTTATTAGTATTACTGTTGAATTCATTATTATTGTTAATAGTAATACTGAAGTGTTAATGATACATGTCATTTGAGTCATTTTTCAGATGGATTTATGTTGGTCTATATTAACTCATAAGAAGTCTTTTTTACCTGTATCAACAAATACAGTAAAGTTCTTACAATCTTTGAATGGTGTATAATCATCATGCAAGAAATAGTTGGTCTTCTTCATCAAAGAAGTTTGACCCCACAGGCATGGATCCACAAATAGGTCGATTTCTATCATGTTCTAGCTAATTAAACTGTTATGACTAGGTTTTAGAAAGTCTTTTTGGCTATTTTTGGAGACTCTTTATATTCAACTCAGAAACAGGGGTTAGTAAACTTTAGTTTGCAAGCCATACCTGGCCTGCTGCCTGATTTTGCTCAGCCCACAGGCTAAGAATTGTTTCAGAATCTTCAAGTAACTGAAAATTTTTTTATAAAACGATAATATGTCAAGGAATGTGAAAATTATTTAGATTTCCATGCCCATAAATTAAAACGTATTAAGACACTACCATGCTGATTGTCTATGACTGTTTTCATACTGCAATGGCAGTTGAGTAGTAGCAGCAGCGATCGCATATGGCGCTCTCATCACTTCACATTGCTTCTCAATTGTAGTGACACTGTAATAACTTGGCACTGTTTGCTGTACCATGGGGTTGTACTTATTTGTTATTACCAGTACATATCCATCATGTCAAAACAAGAAAAGAAGACAAATGTGAGCTTCTGATGTTATGGTTTTAAGGCACTGGGTAGTGTGAATTATTTTGTTATAAATTGGGTGACATAGCATTGTATTATGTAGTAACCCTATAACTGCACTAAAAGAATAAACGTCAACATTAGCAGATTACAAACTCATCACACCATTCCCAGAACACATGAAAGCAGTGGTCAGAAAAAATTTAAATGGAATATCTTGGTCACAAAAATAAAAACAAATTAAATGAGACTGCAAGCAAAGTGAGTTTTTGGTAGCTAATTTGTTAATCAAATAAGAAAAGGTATTTGCCAATGGTTAGTACATTAAAACCTGTCCAGAGAAAATAAACTTCATTTAAGGAGTTAATGCCAAATTATTTATTCAAATAATCTATGTGACTGAGCCAGGCTCGGTGGCTCAGCCTGTAATCCCATGCCTTGGGAGGCTGAGGTGAGTGGATTGCCTGAGCCCGCGGGTTCGAGATCTGCCTGGGCAACTTGGCGAGACCTCATCTCTACAATAATTAAAAAATTAGCCGGGCATGGTAGCGTGCGCCTGTAGTTTCAGCTGCTTGGAAGGCTGAGGCAGAAGGATTACCGGAGCCCAGCAGGTCGAGGCTGCAGTGGCCGGGAGCAGCCACTGCACTCCAGTCTGGGCGACAGAGTGAGACTCCAACTCAAAAAAAAATTAAAATTAAAATTAATGTGACTGGGAGATAGGCTTCTTTGAATATGAACAGCCTACATGGAATAATTACAGGTGAGAATTTTTTTTTTTCGGTCAGTGTCTCACTCTGTCGCCCAGGCTGGAGTACAATGGCACACTCACAACCACCACAGCCTTGACCGACTTGGCTCAGGTGATCCTTCCGCCTCAGTCTTCCAAGTAGCTGGAACTATAGGCATGCACCACCATGCCTGGCTAATTTTTTTATTTATTGTAGAGATGAGATCACACCAAGTTGCCCAGGCTGGTCTGTAGGCTCAGGCAATCCTCTTACCTCGGCCTTCCAAAGTGCTGGGACTATAGGCATGAGCCACTGCACCCGGCCTGACAATATTTTTAAAGATGTTGGGAAAACAATAATTCAGAATAATAAGAGTCTAATAAGGTGAGATGCAACTTATGATAGTAAAAACATGTATGATATTAGAAATACAGTATTTGTATAATTATTTGCAGAAATCTACAAAGTGTGTGAAATCTGTGGTTATTTATAGTAATATTAATCACTAAGTAACTGGTGGAGTATATTTGAATCTATCATGTTGTTGAACCAGTAATGTTAGTAGACTTGGCTTTCACAGACTTCATTGTCAGGTATGTGAATTTGTGTCAGAAATAGAAAATGAATGTCCTGATTTGCCATACTATGCAGTAGCTCAGTAACTTAGCAGTAAAAAAATGTTTTGCAATTTATTGAGCTCAGACTAAGGTGGACTTTTTTCTGAATATGAGCAACAAATCAGACTCTAACCCACTGTTAATCGACACTAAATGGCTATGAAAATAAGCTTTTTCTGTATACTTGATAATGTTTGCATTGAATTGTAGGGCTAGCAGCACTTATGAGAAAAACTGTGGTAAAGTTATGTCAATAACTGAGTTTTTGAGACACAAGTATACACTTCCTATGCTGTCAAAACTTAAAGTAAGATCTCCAACCCCACACAAATTTGCAGCAGATGTGTTTTACAAGTTCATACTAAAATCCAGCAGCATATTTCAGATATCAGTGCAGTTCAAAAGAGATTTCCATATTTCAAAATCTATTTATCTGTGCAGTTGATTTTCTGCCTAATCTTCAGTTGGCTGTGATTAATCTGTAATACAATGACATGCTAAATGCAGATATCAGGAGAAAATCTATTATAATTTTATAAATGCCGCCCATATTTGACATTACCTATCTGTGTGACATTTCATTTTCAAAAATGAAATACATAAAATCTCATTCTAGATCAGCATTAACAGATAAGCATTTGCAATTGATTTAATAATAAGAAACACTCATTTTGAGCCCTAATTAAAGAAAATATTTTACCCTTCCCACCAAAAAAAATTTTTTCTTCTCATTAGTAGATCTGTATGTTGTTCTCTGATGTTGTTAGTGGCAGTATTGCTATAGTTTGAATTTTGGCCAATAAAAAATTGCAGAAATTTATTTTTTCTTGTTAAATAGCTTCCTACATAATATCCTTCACCTAGCCTGTTGGCAAACCTAAAATATTTACTTTGTCCTTTGATAGAAAAAGTTTGCTGACCCCACTCTAACATGTCTGTTTTTACTCCACCAGATTGTTTGATAAATATTTTCATACTGTTATGTATTCGATTACTTAGCTTTTAAAGGAAAAAAAGATAAAGGGTAAATTAAAAAGAAAGCATAGTTTACAAAGAATGAAATGTTTATACAATGATTGATTAAACTAAACCAAAACAAAACAAAGACAAACTTGATATACAAGGAAGATAAAGCACCACTCTACTAGTTCTCTCAATACCGTTTACTACAAGCAAACAAAACCTAATGTTTATTCAAAAAAAGGAAAGAATTATTGAGATGTAGTTCATGAATCTGTTTTGTTTTTGTTTCATAAGAACAATTAGTTAAGTAGTCAAATTTTTAGAACTGTGTCTTTAACTATTTTAAATACTTCAAAAATGTATACTAATTTGGCTAGCATTACTTTGAGCTTGTAGATAATTCATAATGTTTATGTGTATTAGACTATGTCCAGTAAGCTGATTGTAATATAAGAAATATATTAACATGAAATTTTTGAACCTAATTCTGCTAGGAAATTTAGTAAGCATGTCACTTTTTCTTTACACTTTTCAGCTTGTGACCTAAAATGCCCATGATTTTCAAATTCTTCATATATATAATTTTATTTATTTTATTTTTTATTTGGATTCTCACTCTATCACTCAGACTGGAGTGCAGTGGCATGCATATGGCTACTGCAGCCTTTACCTGCTGGGCTCAGGCGATCCTTCCACCTCAGCCTTCCGATTAGCTGGGTCTACAGATGTGTGCCACTACGTGTGGCTAATTTTGTCATTTATTGTAGAAATGAGGTCTTGACAAGTTGTGCAGGCTGGTCTCCAGGCAATCCTCTTGCCTTCCCCTCCCCAAATGCTGGTATTACAGGCATTACCCACTGCGCCTGGCCTGGAAGATTAATATTTTTGATTGATTTCTGTAGTCTACTTCAGGACCTTATTTTCAGCTTGCTTATTTTTTGGTACACATAGAGTACACATAGTTAGACTTTCGGGCTCTGTACCAGAGAACTGCAATAATAACGTTGTTGAACATGTTTAAAGATTTGATTATAAGAAATTATAAATTGTACATCGTGGAATATACAGTTTGTGAGCTAGAGAAGTTGATAAACTTACAGAGCCTTTCAGTTTTTCAGATAAGAAGTATGCCTTGCTCCTCATTATCTAGCTAATTATTTGAAGAATGGGAAATAAAACTCAACCCATGTAAGTCTCACTTTATGAAATACAATCAATGCTCATTCTGTGGATTTCATAATTTTAAATGTATCCAGTGATTAATTTTTTGTAATTCCCCAAAATTTAATCACTCGGTACTCAGTACTCAGAGTGCTTTTACAATCATTCACAGGCATGTGCAGCATAACACCTGACTCATGTTTTCATAGCGTAGGTTGAACAAGGCGACACTCTACTTTTTTGTTTTAACTCTCATACTTTGTATAAGTGTCTTTTTCGTAGTTTATTTACTGTCTTTTAAAAATGTTATGCTTTTTTTATTGGCGAATTTGCTATTTAAAATGGCCTCCAATTGTAGTGCTGAATAGCTGGCTAAACTCTCTAGTGTTCCTAAGTACCAGAAGGCCTGATGGAGAAAATAAAGTTGTCCCCAGGTATGCATGAGAATTGGTTTCAGGACCCTCATGGATACCAAAATCTGAGCATACTCAAATCTTCCAGTTCACCCTGAGGAACCCACATATAGAAATCATAGGAACCCAGCCCTGTGTTTTTCCTGGGAATAAATGATTCAGTGATTGTTAATTCAGTGTTGTGGAAACATAACTACCTTGAATAATGATAACCAACTGCGTATGTGTATCAACAGAAGATTTACCCTTTCTTTTTTTTTTTTTTTTTGAGTTGGAGTCTCACTCTGTCACCCAGACTGGAGTGCAGTGGCCACTCCTGGCCACCGCAGCCTCGACCTGCTGGGCTTCGGCGATCCTTCCGCCTCAGCCTTCCGAGTAGCCGGAATTACAGGCACGCGTTACCACGCCCGGCTAATTTTTTGATTTTTATTGTAGAGATGAGGTCTCGCCAAGTTGCCCAGGTGGGTCTCGAACCCGCGGGCTCAGGCCATCCACTCACCTCGGCCTCCCAAAGTGCGGGATTACAGGCTGAGCCACCAAAGCCAGCCTGATTTACTCTTTCTTTATCAATTCATTTGTTGTTTACTATAATTTTTATTTCCAAGAATACACTGATGGGAATATAAATTCAGAAAATCATTTCCCCTTCTGCTACTTTCTTTTTTAGAAAATTTATTTTCCTGTTAATTACCTAATTCTCTCAAAGTTGTAAAGATTTTGGGTTTTCTAGTCATAGAATGATTCTTTAATTCTGTCTATGTTTTTACCAGTATATCTCATTATTTGTAAGGAATCCAGAGAAAAAGAACTTGAGTCATGCAAGTCCATTGTCATTACTGGAAAAACAACTGAAAGTGCGTATCAAGATGACATTTTATTTTAGTTTGGCATTTCATGAGTTACTTGCGATTCTTCATTCTCCTCCAAGTGTTTTACCTTGCTTTGTTTAATTCCTTGGCATAGGTGTCAACAATCTAATTATACTACAATGGATTTGTGTGATATCACTAACCTAAGAACCAGTGTATCAAATCCAAAAGACTTTCTGTGAATTTCAAAACCCTTTATAATCTGGCCCTACTCTACCTACTCTTTGCTTGTTGTGTTTATTCTCTAATGTATATCATTTCCTACTATAGTGATGATTTTCTCACTGACTCTGTACATATTCAGCTGTGCTATTGCTTATGGTGTCCCCCAATAACCATAAGAATCTAATTCAGAGTGCAGTTCACAAATTATAATATGGTTGCTTCATTTATGAATGTAACTTAACTCTTACCTGTCTACTTTTTAAAGCCATTAACCATTTGTTTTATTTGTAAAATTCTACTTTATATTAGTTATATTGGAGGAAGTATAAGTTGTTCTAAATACACTTCAAAAGCACTAATTCTACATGAGAGGCTTGAAACATCATTGCATTTAAAATAAAGTAAAATCTCAAAAGAGAAAATCTTGTCTTGTTTGTTAATTTACCCATTACAAAAGTTTGATACAACTTATTTGAGTTTTGAACCTACATATTTCTTTGCAAAGAAACTCTATTACCTGAAAAATTATCATAATACTATAAGAAAGGAATTGGCAGTAATGGGAAACTGCCGGGGGTCGGGGAGTGGGGGACTACTTCATCGGTAAGGGTACCTGATCTCAAATCAAGTGAAGTGGGGACCAAAGTGAGACCAAAACTTTACCTGTACAATGACCATCTGTATACCTAACCCTTAATTGTACCCCACATCTTTAAAATAAAAAATAAAAAATGCAAAAATTAAAAAAATAAACTCTAGTACCATATACTGTTAGACTTGGAATAAACATGAAAAAGTATATAATTTAATAATCATGTTTTACACAAGAAAAATCTCAATAATACAGTTTTTTAAAATGAGGAATAATTTAAAAATACAATTTAAAAAAAGAAATAAGTTCTAGTGTTCTGTTGTATAACAAGTTGACTGTGGCTAAAGATATTTTATCATATATTTCAAAATAGCTAGAATAGAGGATTTTTTTTTATATATACAATATTTTTTTATTGTGATATTGAGGGGTACAGTTAAGGGTTAGATACACAAATATGTCTCGTTCAGGCACCCTTGTTGATAAGAAGTGTCCCCCCATCCCCAGACAGGTATTTACTGCCATTATGTATATACATTGTATAAAAATCAAATCAGGGTATT
>CAUYQG010093010.1:0-18580 GCA_963574415.1 Tarsius wallacei
GAGTCTATAATACTGAGTGATCTCTCACAGAAACAAAGATCTGAGTATCACATGTTCTCACTCATATAGTGGACCTTGAACATCTATCGTAATACTATAAGAAAAGGATTGACAGTGGTGGGAAACTATGGGGGGGGAGGGGAAGGGAGGTGGGATTAACGGTGTCAATATCTGTCTGGGGATGGGGAGACACCCCTTATCAACAAGGGTGCCTGAACGAAGCATATTTGTATACCTAACCCTTAATTGTATCCCACAATATTAAAATTAAAAATATTGATTAAAAAAATTAAACTGTATTGGTGCAATAAATTAATCCTTAAAAAAAAGATATTATATTCCACACCCTCATAGCACAGTAGCTAATCAATATTATTGCTGTATGCCAGTGAGAATTCCTGACAAGCAATTTTGTATCAGCCAACTCCTGGCTCCCATTTTTGCCTTTGAAAACATAGTCCAAACAGCGCTCATATCCAAGGTTACATCTTATAAACTCTTTAAATTATATTTTATTCCACAGGCTTAATCTTTTAAGTCAAAATTTCTGGTGTTGTGAGTAAAATTCAAAGTGAGCCAATCCTACCCATTCAATATTCCTTTCAGACTCAGAGCCTGGCCAGATCTAAATACCTTGTGTTCTTCTAATTCCAAGAGAAATTGATGAATGTGAAGTGTTGAGTTCTACTGAAAATCTGGGCTTATCCCTTTCTTTGGTTGAAGGTTTATAATTTGCTAGAACTGTTCTTTCAAATGCTCTTTTTCTAGTATAAAGGTCTTCCATCTTTACCCTGCAGGTACAAGATTTGGGTTACAGGAAACAATTATATTCTTCACCTCCACATGAGGATCAGGTTCTGGTCAAGTTCACACAGAGAGCTTTGCTTTGAACTTTGCCTTCCTGCCTCTGTATCATATCAGAAAGGTCTGTGTGAAGGTATTGGTAGTTAAGGCATTGGTGGTCTTGTTTAACATAGCATGCTTTAAAAATTGCAGCTTTCCTGTTTTTGAAATTTGGCTTTGACTGTTCATTTGTTACCACCATCTGGTTATATGTGCAAACTTCTTGTTAGATCTATAAAACTGGACCCACATAATCTGAGAAGATCATAAGCAGCAATGGCAAAAATGTTTTTTTAAAGCTAAAATAATTTATTAGTATACACAATTAGAAAAAGTCGCTGTTGTTTTTTAACAACCAGACAAGTTGAATAGGAGATTTACTTTCAATGGCACCAAAGAAGCTTCTAAGAGAAATTCTGAGAAAATTGCCTCCATTCAGGAGACAAATACAAAGATATCAACCCCCATCACCTAAACAAATTTCCCAGGCCTCTGACACCCTCTTTGACACTCCTATTGTGTCAGCCTGCAGTTGCCCTAAATTCCTTCAGGTTCTGGAGTCTCCTGATTCTTGCACTGCTCTTTGCTTAATTTAGCTTTGTAAAGTTTTTTAAATAAATGTTGCATTCAAAGTAAAGCTGCCAGTGACCCCCCAGGAGCACCAGGTGACCAAGTGAGATATCCAAAGACATCATATTGTCCTTTGCTCTTTTGCAGCAACTGGGGACTGTGGGTGTTGATGAAAGATGTCAAATTCTGTAAATTAATGAAGAAGGTTGACTCCAAACCAAATGTGAATGACCTAGGCCCATGTCAGCATCCTAAGAGATTCATAGAACATGCACCTAAGATGGTTAAATTCCAGCTTGGTTATATAAATTTTAGTAAGACAGAAGTTACAAGAAACCATAAATCAAACATTGGTTCAGCCTGAGAAGTTTGGACATCTTTAAAGAAGGATTTACAGGTCATAAGTGGATTCAAAAATTTGCTCTAAGGACTTTTGATATTAGTAAAGCAATGTCACAGTGGAGATGAGAAAAGGACACAGGGCTTTTGAGAGGAAGTTGCTTGATATGTATATGAAGCCTCATACATGACAACTCTGAGAGAGAATTGATAGCAAATTTCTGGCTCCTCTGTGGACCCCTATGGAAGGGGGTTCTATACAGATGCAAATTTCCATAAGAGGTTGCTTTGCAGAATCATAAAACAGTTTCAATTTCCTTTTTATCTGTTATGCGAAATTATGCCAGAGTCAGAGTAGAAAGCAAGTCTCCTTATGTAGGCTTAATAAAAACCCCTCTGATGAGTCTACAGGATCTGACTCCCCAGGACCCTTAGTTAGGAATTTTGCAAGAGAGAGAGAAAGAAAAATTCAGCATTTAGTCTTCCTGTAAGTTCTCTCTCTGATCCAGAAGCTCCACAGATTTGTGTTTTGAGATTTCTGAGATTGTCTCAGAAATATGTTAATCCAAACTGGGTTCAGTAGTCACAAAAGAAACTAGACTGGGTGCAAAATCAGATTGGATCTTAACATTCACTAGATTGGATTCAGTTAGAGACTTTGAATGTCTGAAGTGAATCAAACAGAAACTGATAGTAAATTATAAAATTGCTGGGAGCACATACTCTGGCTTTTTGAAATCTGATGTAAATTGTGGACTTCAGTGATACATTGTGTCAATGAAGCTTCATCAGCTGTAACGAATGGACCATTGTGGTGTAAGATTTTGAAAAAACTGAGGTTGTAGATATGTGGGGATAGGGAGTATGAGGGATCTTGTACTGTCAAACAATTTTGCTGTGAATCTAAACATATTTTTTAAAATAAAGTCTATTTTTTTAACTTAAAAAATGCAAAAAAATTTATGGCTCATTTAAGAGCAGGCAGTATGAACATCCTGATTACATCAGTTTTACTTGCTCCTTCTTGGACCCAATTCCAGTAGAAATGATGCAGAGAGGCCCTGGTGAATGCTGCATGTGCAATAGGTTGGCATCACAGCTGGGGAACACTGAGCATAGAAAAATTAAATCTTTTTATAGGGAACTAGTAGCAAACATTTACCACCAACTGCCCCAAAAAACAGGCAGGCATTATATTTATTACCATGTATGGAAAAAAAGTCTGTCCAATGTTTAAGAGGGTCATATTCCCACTTTCCAAAGATAGTTTTTTCATGAACATTCAATGAAAAGACAGTTCAAATGTTGTTTCTTTCCTGTCCATCAAACACATCCACACATGACACCCATGGAGATTTGTTTCCAAAATTTATTCACTGTAATCACTTTTGTCCATTTATTCCATAAGCACAGCACTTGGTCAATCACTTATTAGTTTGACAGAGAAGCTAAGAACAAATACATTTAATCTGCTTCAAGAAACGTTTGATGAAGACCATTCTCAACAGGATACAATGCAATAATCGGATGAAGGCAACCTACTTTATTCACCTTTGTCATACCCATATAGGTCCCATGATTAACTAGCTGAAATCTCAATATCCATTAAAATTTACCTTAGACAGCCTGTAATCCCAGCACTTTGGGAGGCCAAGGCGAGTGGATTGCCTGAGTCCACAGGTTCAAGACCAGCCTGGGCAAATTGGCGAGACTTCATCTCTACAATAAATCAAATTATCTGGGTGTGGTAGCACATACCTGTAGTTCCAACTATTTGTAAGGCTGAGGCAGAAGGATTGCTGGAGCCCAGCAGGTCAATGCTGGGGTGGCCGTGAGCGAGCCACTGCACTCCAGCCTAGGCAATGGAGTGAGACTCCAACTCAAAAAAAAAAAAAATTTACCTTAGAAAGACATGTGCCTGTCCATAAATATTTGTATGGTTGCTTCAAGAATCACAAGAGAAAAACAACTGATTATTATGAGGGGGAATAAACATAGTTTACATACATATAATTATATTAGGGGATTTTGTATTTCTTATCCAATAAAAGCTGAGTCTGGATACAGAGGAGTCATGACCTTTGAGAACAAAGGGGCTGACAGTTGAAAACTACACAGAAATTAGGTCAGTAGTGTTCACCAACCATCAACTGGGGTTATAAAATAGAACAATTTTATAAGCACGAAAGATGGGGGAGAGGGTGTGTAAAGACACAAAGATGCTCACCAGAACAAGGATGCTGTGGGTGGCTTCAGACTCAGGGGAAGCTCTGGAGGAAGCTTTAGTCCTATGAATATGCTGGACTTGCTCCTTATGCCTGAACAGAGTGAAAATCATGAAGGCACTGGACAAGATTATGAGCACAGAAAATAAAACTTCTGGGAATACAAATAATCTTGCAGACAGTGAGTCTAATATTTTGTCATGACCAGGATTAAAACAGTATCTGAAATCTCTTTTGCCTGTGACATTGTTGGTATTCCATTTGATAAAGCCATACACAAGAAAAATGAAATTTACCACCATGTACAGGATCCAGCAGAAGAGCATAGAGTTGCCAATGTACTTTGGGGTTTTTACTTTATGATTCTTCCACCTAGAGTTCACGGGGCTGATCATGATGCTCTGGAAGACATTCAGTGGCAGGTGGTACTACTGGTCTCCTCCCTGCCTACTCTCTCAACAGTCAAAATAAGTTCACATCCAATATTATGGAACAAATATAATGTTTCAACCCAAAAGCTTCCAAAGCCTGTAGAACTCCTTGAGAGAATGACCATAAAGTTGACTATAATTAGGTGCTTGAGAATCACATCTGTAGACCTGAACTTGCATTCAGTATGGAAAAGAAAGAGGCAACAGTAAAGAATTGAGAAATTTCCCATGATTCCAACTGTAGTCTGTGAAAAGAAAATCAATCCTATTGCCAAATCCTTAGAGGCCTTTCTGGAATTCATCAGGGTTTAAAGAAATTATGGTAGCAATCATTCCTCTCAGCAAAAAAACCTTATTAAAGATTTTGACATCAAGAGTAAATTTCATCGTGTTTCTGCAAGATTGCTAAAGACATCACAATGCCTGTAGAGATGGAGAGGATTACCAGTATATTATTTGAAAGTCAGCACTAAGGAAGAGGTGACAAGTACCTGGTGGAAGCAATGACAAATGAGTACAAATGGAAAAGAGCAAAATCCCTTATTTTTACAATAAAATGATATTTGTTTAGCATATGGAAAAATAGAGACAACTTCAGTTGTTATCCATACCATACAACTAATCAATATGAGGTGGATTGCCTACCAAAATTTTAAAGATAAGTAATGTAATACAATGGTTGGTACCATTGTACACCAACCAAAAATCTAAAATAAAAATTGCAGGAAATATAAAGTAATGCAATTTTTAGAATAACAAAAAGAATTTTTCTGTGGTCTCAGAATAAGAACGTGTTTCATAAACAGCACAAAGAACATTAACCTTATGAGTTCAATGGCAAATTAGATTCAATTAAATGAGTTCACCCTCATCACACACACACACACACACACACACACACACACAGAGTGAAAGGGAGAAGGAGAAAGGGAGCACTGTCTGCAAGATTATTTGTATTCCCAGGAGAAAGAACACTTACAGATCATGCAACAGAATAAAATATAGACAATGCATTCTAACAGAAACTTCAAGAAAACAAACATTACTTAATAAATAATAAATATGGGAAGTTTCCAGTGTCCTTAATCATCATGAAAATTCAGATAACACCACTACCTCGTGCCACTGGACACCAAACAAAAATTGTTTAATAAAAGGCAGGAAATATAAAGTTTTGGCAAAGATGTGGCTGTACCAGGTATCTCATACCCTGCCAATGAGTATTAACATTGGCAAAACCTTTTGGAAAACTGTTTGGTAGCACCTATTTTAAACTGAACATATATACACCTACATCCCAACAATCTACTCTTATGACTATACCCAGAAGAAATTTCTAAATATATCTCCAAAGACACATTCAAGAATTTATATACCATCACTAGTCATAATGGTCTCAAAGGGAAGATCGCCCATCTGTTTATTTACAACCAAATGACTCAGTTAATTAGTGTATATTAAAGCAATAACACCTTATAAAGCAATGCAAATGAATATCAATAATATATTCATTCCCAAAACTCATGAAACATAAAAAGCCAAATATAGTAGAGTTATTTCTGTAGAGTTTCATTAATATATAATATAAAACATTAAAAACTGGTCTAGCTCTTAAATGTTGGAGTAGATGCAAACATGTGTCTCAACAAATCTCACATATAGCCAGCAGAATATACTGTTGAGGGTAAGGAATTAGAAGGGACACAGCAAGGTATTTGGGGTCTGGCAATATTCTGTTTCCTTATCTAGGTTTTACATACAATGGTGTGTTTTCTTGTCAGATTCCACTGAGCTGCACACTTATAAGTTGTAAATGTCCCTTTAATGTAAAAAAATATATTTCAGCAACCTGGATGGACTTGGAGTCGATCATACTCAGTGATTTATCACAGAAACAAAGAACAGAGTTTCATATGTTCTCACTCATAAGAGGACCTTGAACAATTATAATACTATAAGAAAGTGATTGGCATTTCTGTTGGTGGGGGGTGGGATTCGCAGTTGAGGGAAACTGCTAGGGGAGGGAGGGGTATATCTCATTAACAGGGGTACCTGCACGATCAATGTTTGTATACCTAACCCTGAACTGTACTCCATATCTTTACAATAAAAATTTTAAAAAATAAATAAATAAATACTGCAGAACAAAAACAAGTTGAAAAGCAGCTGGGGGGTTGGGCTCAGTGGCTCAGCCTGCGATCCCAGCACGTTGGGAGGGCAAGGCAAGTGGATTGCCTGAGCCCACAGGTTCAAGACCAGCCTGGGCAACTTGGCAAGACCTCATCTCTACAATAAATAAATAAAAAATTAGTCGGGTGTGGTAGCACACACCTTTAGTTCCCGCTACTTGGAAGGCTGAGGCTGAAGGATTGCTGGAGCCCAGCAGATCGACGCTAGGGTGGCCATGAGCATGCCATTGCACCCCAGCCTGGGCAATGAAGTGAGACTCCAACTCAAAAAGAAAAAAGAAAAAAGAAAAGCAGCTGGGGGAAAGTTTGCTCACGTACATGAGTTTGACCTGCTGCTTGTGTGTGTACAGGATGAAACTTCTGCAGCCACAGGCACAAATTAACACCAGGGAAAAAGAAAACTGCTACACATTCCAAGCTGTGATTTTGTCATCAAGCTCAGCAGAACTCTGTCCTAAACTGTTTGTGGGGGAAGGGGGAGTTATTTTGCTTTCTTTGACAACCATATACGTAGGAAAAAATGATACTCACCATTGTTACAGAATCCTGCAGAAGAAAATAGAAAACTCCATATACATAGGAGTTCTTCTTTTAGGGTCTACATACCTGGAGTTCTTGTGGCTTATTGAGGTCTCCAGATACACTCAGTGGGAAAGTTGGGACAAATGACACATGCTATTAATTATGTGAAGATAAAAAAAATTTACATTCAAAATATTTGAGAAACATGGCAATCTAAAAGCTGCCATGGTCTTGGGGACAACCTAAAAGAGAACAAGAAGTGGTCTTATAATCAGGTGCTTGAGAATTAAGTATATGGACCCCAACCAGCATTCAATGCATTAAAGGAACAGCAAAGAAGAGCAAAATGTCCAGGATTGTAACTCCAGTCTGAGAAATGTGAACTATCCTTATTGTCAAATATATGAAGATCGTTCTCCCAAGTCCCACTGACTGATATCATCAGAGTTAGAGGATCCTGCCTAGGGACACATATTGTGTGCTCCATTTATACCAATGAAATGCAATACTCGTATTGAGAAATATTCCCTTAAGATTTTATTTTGTTAAGAGGGGAATGGGCCGGGCTCGGTGGCTCAGCCTGTAATCCCAGCACTTTGGGAGGTTGAGGTGAGTGGATTGCCTGAGTGCGCAGGTTTGAGACCTTGTCTCTACGGTAAATCAAATATTAGCCGGGCATGGTAGCACGTGCCTGTAGTTCCAGCTACTCTGAAGGCTGAGGCAGAAGCATTGCTGGAGCCCAGCAGGTCGAGGCTGCGGTGTGTGCCGCTGCATTTCAGTCTAGGCGATAGAGTGAGACTCCAACTCAAAAAAAAAGAAAAAAGAGGAGACTGTACGTACTTCCTAGTGGTGAATACACATACTTGAAATAATACTGACAATATGTAAATAACTGCTATAATGCTGTACATATGAAAACTTCTTTGATTTTCAGAACTATGTGATGTGGACATTAGCATTATTTTTACTGTCAAGACAGAGACCTGAGAAACAGGGAAGTTAGATGATCTATGTAAATTTATGTACACTACACTGACTACATCAGGTGTGTTTTCAAATTATCTTGACTTGTATTTAGTTTGTTTTTATAGCTTGCCATTTTATCTTATGCTGTTGAGAATTAAAGAATAGTTTTGGTTGTAACAGATTCCATTTTGGTGTAAAATTTTATTTTATAAGCAATCTGGAAAATAATGCTTCAGAGAACTTCATAAAATGTAGTGCATTAATTATAGTCTACTGCAGCAGGAAACTGCCTCATGTCCAAGTTAGCTTTAATGACTTTAACCTTAATTTAACGTTGTCAAATTGAACTTGACTTAATGTTAATAGCAGAGATATTCATTTCCTATCACTCCAGGAAAAGAAAAATTGTGGTATCTGTCAATAAAATTATTGAGCAAAATATCTTTGCCCATAAACTATGAAACATAAAACACTAATTATGAGAAAATATTGTATGGTAGAAGCTAAGTTATTACTAATTTCAGGTGAAATGCTAATCTATTACTGATACCTAGATTAAGTGCAATTATTAGTAATAATGTGAGATTTGTGAGGGTTAATAAAACCTCAGAAAATTAGGTACACTGAATCTGGGGGATATGAAGTTGTGTGTGCTGTATATTCAAAGAACAGGAAAATATGTCATGAGTTAATATGATGTTAGAATATTATTAAACCAAGGAAAATACCACAAGATATCTTTGGTCATGACAGCTATTGTCTAATTTCCATAATTATGTTATCTTTCCTTTAATGTGTTCCTAACTTCAAAAGGAAATGTAATCTCATAATCATCAGACCACAGATGTTTAGTAGACACCATTATTATCTCCATAAAGTGGATCTCAAACTTACAAAATAAATATTTTTTTCAGAAATGAATTCAGATTATGTTTTCTGCACGGATTTAGGTAATTCTTATACTTTCATCTTAATGTTTCTTACAAGTATGTTGGCATTATAAACACATCTATAATAATAACACTGAGAATTTAATCTATAATTTGTAAAAGTCAATGTGAATAGCATAATTATTTCATTGCTTAAAAATTAGATATCATATTTTGTTATCATTTGAATTTTTCACTAATAAAAATCTTCACTGAGAGTTTTATTAAATTAATCTAGGATTCATCAGGGATTGTCACAGGGTCTAGGAGCCATTTCTTTTTTCTAACTCAGCCCATAATTAAGAATGATTCTTCTTCCTTTACGTGCTTTGCCACTCAATTGTTTTCTACACCTGAAGACGCCCTTTCAAGGCATGAGCACTTGCTCAGAGGTCAGAGTCCTTTTCAAAACATGAGCACTTTCCTTACAGACACTGCATGCCATAATGAAATAGAAAGTTCTGACTGTGGTGCAGTGGTGTTTGTCTGTAGTCCCATTAATTTAGAGGCTGTGGCAAGAGGAATGCTTGACCTAGGAGTCTGAGTTACAGTGAACTATGATTGTAACACTGTATTCCAGCCTGAGAAACAAAGCAAAATCTTGTTTCAAAAAAGAAAAAGGAAAGAAAAATAAAGAATGAAAGAAAAAAGGAAGTAAAGGGGGAAGGGAGGAAGGAAACACTCACTGGACTTATTTATTCTGCCAGGAGTGTAGGTTCACTGTGAAGGTCATGACAGCCATTAATGAGCAAGGGAGCCAGCTGGCTCCTCAGATATAGATTTGTGATTGGGTGACCTCACCTCCCCTCAGAACTGCAATTATCATTTCAACTATAGTAACAATGACAGTGCAGGCTTGGGGAGCTGAGAACCCTTCTGAAAAACATTATACCAGTTGGTAATTACTGAAACCAATTACAAGTTTCTTGTGAGTGTCTTGAAGGAGACTATTGAAATGTTTGGGAGACACTTAACTTATCATGATCCCTGTAGGAATACAGAGTCTCATACGGAAGAGGAGAAAATATTGTGGTCTGATCCATGAGGGACTTACAGACAGGTTGGTGTGTCTCAACAGGCTCTAGGCTTCTCTGGGTTCCTCTGCCCAACACTAAGTTTATTATTTGTTTCCAGATCCCAAAGCTACACCATTTAAAAGTATTTTGTAGATTAAAAAATCAGATAAAGTTTCTAAGGAGGATGTCTAATAAGGTCAGAGTAATAGAAGCAACGTTATGTAAAGAATTTACATTGTTAGTCACTGGACTGATTTGCACAATTAAATGCAAATTAATTAAAAAATAAAGATATGGAAATATTCTAGGAAAATGTACTCTGCCGGTATTGATCCACAGTGATAGAAAGTCTAAACACACACTACCCCTTGAAGAAAGAGAGACGTTTACAACAGTCTCTCACAAGCAGAAACACCAGCATCAGATAGTTTAAATAGCAGAATCTATCATTCTTCTAACTATCACATAAACCAATGTTTCCTTCTAAATTCAAAAGCAGTAAATGGTTACAAGAAATGTTGACACTTCTTTTTTTAAAAAGATAAAGAGCCCTCAGTGGTTTTGTAATTAATAATACATATACAATTTAATGATCAAAATAATTCCATTGGATTATACAACAGATAAATCCACATTTGACAAGGTCCACTTTTCATTCACCTCATTAGGGTTTTAGGTCAAATAAAAAGCAGAGGAAACAGTGTTTACACAAGACCAGTTATTTCTGAAACCCTCTGCATTTTCGAAGTTCCCAAATCCACCTTCAGTTTCAATAATTCTCTAGAAGGACACACAGAACTCACTAAGCTGTTTTTATCAATGCTATAGGTGATTACAGAGAAAGAATACAGATTAAAATCACCCAAGAGAAGGAGTGTAGAGGGCAGGATTAAGGAAAAGTACCAAATACTGAGCATCCAGTTGTCTTCTCTCCGTGGTGTCATAATGCATTACTTTCCCAGCATTGATAAAAGACAAAACTCATGAATGTTGACAATTAGGGAAGCTCACTCAAGCCTTCGCATCCAGAGTTTTTACTAGAGCCCCAATACATACTGCCCATGTGGCTGATATTTTGTTTCCAGCTCCTCCAGAGACTGCACTGGTACTTTGTGACCCAGAGTGGCCATCATAATTCACATTATTAGACTATTTGGTGGCCAAACCCCCAGGCAGACAAAGTTTCAGGCATGGCATTCCAGGGGTCTGGAGATCACCTCCTAGTCATTAATGTCCAGAGGTCTGGAGATCACCTCCTAGTTGCTAATGAAAACTTTCAGAGCCGCTTTGGAAAAGGTTAATTTTTCACTACACAGGACTTTGCCCAAGGTTGTCTTACAGCATAATGGTCATATTCATCTGGAGGCTTGCATTCAATGTAGCATCTACAGGATGGATACAACAATAGTATCATATGAATATGCAAAGCACATAGTGTAGCCTGTTTGAGGTAGGGATTTATTTATAGAAACAGTGAATTCATCCCAGAAAGCAATTTCATATGTTTTCCTACTTTGTTATTAACTTAATGTTCATGTCCCTACTTGACCTACCAACATCACTTTTTGGATTGGGCTAATTCTTCACTATATACACTCTCTATTTCCTAGCCAGAGATACAGTCATATGATTGACAGTGCATACTCTTGTCAAAATTGATTGTACAAATTAGGCAAATATTTTCATATCCAATTAAGTCAGAGTAAATGACTAAGGAGAAAAATTACTCAGGGCACTTAGTACTTGTTCCAAGCAACAAGTTCAGTGACTGATAGCCTGCTCTAATCCTAAGTAGTCCAGTTTTACCTGGTATCTGCTAAAACAATCTGCCAACTTTAAGGACACTTTTGCCTACTGCTGTCTCTCATCATTCAGAGCTTGTCAGCACTGCAAAACTTGGCTAGGGTCAATGATTTTTGTCTCATGATAACACATAACATTTTGCTTTCTAATAAAACTCCCACATTTTTGTTTGCCCATTATACCAAAACCACCCTTATCTGTGTGTCTGCCCCGAATTGCCATTCTGTTTCTATATATGTCCTTATATACATTCTCAAAAAAAATGGCTTGCTAAGAGATTTCTGCGTTTTATTTGACTTTGATACTCCATAGACACATACACACACACACACACAATGCTTACTCACACACATATATACATAAGCACACAGTATGCACATTCATATACTCAAACACAGTTAAATGTATTCAACCATGCACTGGATAATAACATTTAGGTCAACAAGGGACCCCAAATATGATTATGGGTTCATAAAATTATTAAAGTCCTGAAAAATTCCAATGACTTAGTGATTCTGTAGACAATGTAACATTGTCATGCAAGGTATACTCACGTGGTGATTCTAATATAAGCAAAACGACTATGCTAACAGCCATATAAATGTATAGGACATGTAATTATGAACAGTATATAAAACTTGATAATAGTAATAAATGACTATGCTACTAGTTTATTTAATTTACCTTACTAAACATTTATTTAATTTACTAAACATTTTATCTTTATTTTTTAGTGTTTTCCTCCTTATAAAATATAAGGTTAGGGTCAGAGTTAGGGTTAGGGATAAGGTCAGGGTTAGGGTTAGGGTTAGGATCAGGGTCATGGCAGGCCATCTGTGTTTGTGTGAGTGCACTCTATGGTCACCACACAAGGATTCAATTGCCTCATGATGCATTTCTCAGAAATATCATAGTCATTAAAGAAGGCATGACTATATTAAGATACAGTCACTTCCATAATGCAAAACCATGTCCTGCAGGGCCTTCAAGACTTATTTCAGAAGAAGACATTGTTACTGTAGCCAATGGAAGCTCCGTGCAGGCTTTTATCCCTGCAGCCCTTCCAGTGGGACAAGATGTGGAAGTGGAAGACAGTGTTATCAATGATTCTGATCCTTCTTAGTTCTAGGCTAATGTACCTGTTTGTGTTTTGGTTTTGACCCCCAAAATTTAAAAAGTAAAAATAGAAAAAAATATTAAAATAGAAAAAAATCCTGTATAATAAGAAAGTCATAGAAATATTTTGCGCAACTGTATATTAGAATTTATTTAAACTGAATGTAAATAAAAATGCCAAAAATTACAGAAATTAAAGATGAAGAATTTTAAAAATACAGTAAGATAAGATTAATTTATTCTTGAAGAAAGAAATTTTAAAGTAAATTTAGTGTAGCCGGAGTGTGTGCTGTCAATAAAGCTTACAGTAGTGTATAAAAATCTCCTAGGCCTTCACATCCACTCACTACTCGCTCATTGACCCAGGCAGAACAACTTCCAGCCCTGCAAGCCTCCTTCATTGTTAAAGCTCTATATAAATATACCATTATTCATCTATTATGTCATATTTTACTGCACCTTTTCAATGTTTAGAAGCACAAATATCTACCTGTGTCTTTCAGTCGCCTAAAGTATTCAGCACAGGAACATCCTGTAAAGGTTTGTAGCCTAAGAGCAAAATACCTAAGAGCAGGATACCACATATCCTGGGTGTAGAATAGGTTCAACCATCTAGGTTTGTGTAAGTGCACTCTGTGTTCTTCATACAAGAATGAAATTGTCTCAGAATGCATTTTTCAGGACATATCTTTGTCATGGTTGTAAGGCTCAGGACAGTTAATGTTCACAGAGGTTGTAGAACCCAGAGGAAGGAAGCATATATGTTTAAGGTGTATATTTTCTTTTCCTGGAGAAACACAGTGCAGTGGAAATTCGATTTTTAAAACTGCTGAACTCTTTATTACTTAAAGCTGCAAACAAGAGAAGGACGCCAGGCAGAGCAACGCAGGGGTTGCAGCTGGAGGTAGGGTGAAAGCAAGGTAGCTCTATAGGGAGCAGTTTACTTAGGAAAAGGAAAGGGGTTATCTGGGGTTCCTATATACCATGTGATTTATTTATTTGAATGATTTCTTGGGCTCCAAGAAGAGGTGTTGTCCCTAGACTTTGAAGCCAGGAAGTGAGACAATTTGGACAAGCGTCTACTGCACAAGTATATGGGAACCTAAAAAGGGAAGGATTTTGTGTGTGAACCTAGCTGTTCAAGGAGTGAAACTGACTACCCTCTGTCTGGGGCCTCAAAACTGGATTAAAACAACACTTAAAAAAACTTATTAGGACTATTCTAGGTGTTAACTACCTTATCAACATTGACTTATCTTTATCTCATTACTACTTACCTACTAACCTGTATTTAAATTATTATTTACATGAAAGAGATGAAACCCTGTATTCTTTTTCCCCCAATAAAAACCAGAACGTGGCCAGACTCGGTGGCTCAGCCTGTAATCCCAGCACTTTGAGAGGCCTAAATGAGTGGATTGCCTGAGTCCGTGGGTTAGAGACCAGCCCGAGAAACTTGGCGAGATCTCATCTCTACAATAAATTTTAAAAATTAGCCTGGCATGGTAGCATGCACCTGTAGTTCCGGCTACTTAGAAGGCTGAGTTGGAAGGATCGCCCGAACTCAGCAGGTCAACATTGGTGGGGTGTCCGTGACAGTCTCACTCCAACCATGGAATCTCACTCCAGCCTGAGCGACAGAGTAAGATTTCAACTCAAAAAACAAAAAAACAGAACTTATTTGCACACAATTTCTGTTTATTATAAAATAAAACTGCATTAAATTAAAATTATGTGAAAGCATGACTAAAACAAAAATGTATTGAGCAAGAAAGTAACAAAGTATGTAGTTCTTTATATTTTGTAATGACTACTTGATTTACATAATATTTTTATCTCTGATTCCATTCTGTTGTTTTCCAATGTAATCTTTTTGAACCTTACTTTACTCAATAAATAATATATTGAAGAAAGATGTCAGACAAGCATGTAAAAAACCCATCTCACTGTTTTTAACTAATCTTCTTTTAGTGGACACTTCTGAGGATTTTGTTCATTTTCTCTATTGCAAACAATCCTGCAGTTGGTTAAAATTTATCATTGTGATAGCTCAGTAAAAAGCATATATATTCAAAGAAAGTGATTGGCAGTAGCAGGAGACTGCCAGAGTTGGGGAGGAGCACAACATCAATAAGGGTACCTGATCTCAAATCAGGCAAAGTGGAGACCAAAGGGAGGCCCAAACATCAACTGTACAATGACTACCTGTATACCTAATGCTGAATTGTGCCTCACATTTTTAAAATAAAACAAAATAAAAAACATATATATTAAACATATTGATATATACTGTTGACTACCAAAAGATTATATTTATTTATATTCCTACCAAAAGGTATGCTTTTCGGAGATGCAGTTCTCACTATACTTATTTGTATTTTTATATTATGTGTGAACTTGGGCGGCTTATATTTTTTGAGCAACTCTATTTTTGTTTGTGTGTGTATATGCAAACTGTGTCATATTCTTAACAAATTTCAAAAGTATATATTTTTATCTATTGAAAAAACTCAAACATGTTACAGTCTATTGGTGGGTTATGAATTTTCTGGGAGTAGTTTGGTGCAAGAAAGAGAGGGATAGTGGTTAAAACAGCTGGATACTTTAAGGGAGATCATGGACATAGAAAAATTGCAGTTGATGAGGTAAGTTGGGGAGGAAATTCTCAAATGGGAATGAGGGTTACACGAAGCTAATGCCATCCTATGTTTGACATCACAAATTTTTAAGGAGACATCATAGAGGCAATGGACTGGGTTGAATTCACCCAAATGGGAGTAAATCTAGGTCAAGGGAGAAGAAAGACATGGAAGCAATGAAATGTGGAGGGTGTGGGATTAAAGCAATGAAATGCAAGAAGTGTGGAATTAAAATTTTCAGAAATGTCTGGAGGATGGAAGTGGCAATAGAATGGAGTCAAAGGGTTCAGGAAGAGGTGAGGATGAAAGTCCAGAGGGGTCAGGAGAAAGAGGGAGGGCAGGTATAAGTCCAAGAGTTAAGGGTGATGGTGCTTGGTCCGAAATGGGTAAAGACCTAAGGGAAAATGTGGAATGAACATGAGGATAAAATGATAGAAGTGAAAAAAGGGACAGTATGAAGAGTAAGAGGATGAAGTCTATGAGGGCAGATTGGAGACCATTTATTCATTCCTCTGTTCATGAATGTTCTCATTTATATGGGATTCACAACTTACTCAGGGACCATTTTTCTTTCTGCTCATGAGCCAAAATTTTGCTTAAAAAAATGCTCCTGGAATTGACGAGTCCAAAAAAATTGTATTGTATCAAACAGTACTTTGCAGGAGTACTTTGTGTATATAAGAATAATACACAATTTTTTATAAATAAAAAAGTACCTAGAAAATCCTTAAATGTTATATACTGTAAGATAACAGAAAGGATGTTGAATGATGAAAACAAGTTTTTCTCTAATATCAGAATTCCAGGTAAAGGATGTGACCGCAGTGAGTCTGGCAGCATAGCTTGTTTACTAGTACCAGATATCCAGTGTTGACAAGAACTGCCAGCATTGACCCATTCTAAATCCTTAAGTCTAGAAGAACATTATAGTTCAAGACTGATGTGATGAAAGTTCCTTTATTTATTATGCTATTTTAAAATATAATGAATGCTTTATCTAACATATAAAACAGAATGAAACAAAAACAAAATATTGTCAATAGTAGTTTGCATTGTATGAAACCTTGCCAAGAGGACCACTGGGATGTCGACTCTTGCCACTCCTATTCAACATAGTACAAAAATTCCAAGCCAGAGCCACAGGCAAGAGAAAAATATAAAAGGCATCCAAGTTTAAAGAGAGGAATTCAAATTATCTCTATTCATTGATGACATAATTGTATACTTAGGAAACTCTAAAGACTCCTCCGAAATGCTCCTAACCTAGATAAACAACTTTACTAAAGTTTCAAGATACAATATTAACACGCATGGATTAGTAGCATTCTTATATAGCAATAACATTCAAGCTGAGAGCCAAATCTAGAACTCAATTCCATTTGTACTTGCCAAAGATAATAAAATACCTAGGGATACATTTAACAAAGGATGTGAAGAATCTCAACAGAGAAAACTACAAAATATGATGAAAGAAATCATAGCTGACACAAATGAAAAATGTCCCATATTCAAAGATAGAAAAACACAGTATCATTAAAATGATCATATTGACCAAAGCAATCTACAGATTCAACACAATTTCTACCAAATTACCAATGTCATTTGAAAAAAAAAATAGAAAAAAAATCCCAAAGTTCATACGAAACAACAACAACAGAAAAAAGCCTGAATAACCAAAGCAATCCCAAGGGGGAAAAAATCTGAAGACATCACATTGTATAACTTCAAATTATATTACCAAGCTATAAAAATTAAACACAAGCTATTAGTACCAAAATAGACATGTAGATCAATGAAATAGTATAGATAATCCAGAAATAAAGCCACATATAAGCAACTGATCTTGGACAAAAATAAACCATGGGTAAAGGACAGTTTATTCAAAAAACAGGACCTGGAAAATTGACTTTCCATATACAAAAGACTGAAACTGGATCCCTATCTCTCACTATATACAAACATTAGTTAATATGGTTTAAATACTTAAAGGTAAGACCTGAAACTATCAAAACCCTAGAAGAAAACCTAGGAAAAACCATCAGACTAGGCAAAAAAAAAATTATAACAAAGATACCAGAAGCAAATGTAACAAAAACCAAAATAGAAAAATGGGACCTAATTAAATCAACAAGCTTTTGTATAGCAAAAGAAATCATCAACAGGATACACAGACAACCTACAGAATGGAAGAAAATATTTGTAAATTATGCCTCTGGCAAAGGACTAATACCCAGAATCTACAAGAAACTCAAACAGTTCAACAACAGTAACACCAACAACAAAAAAAGCATTAAACACAGGGCAAAGGCCACTGACAGACATTTCTCAAAAGAAGAAAGACAAGTGACCAATCAGCACATTTAAAAATGCTCAACATTGAAAGTCATCATAGGAATGCAAATTAAGACTACACTAAGATCTTTTATATCTGTGAAAATGTCTGCTATTAAAATGTCAAAAAATAGCTGAGTTCAGTGTCTCACGCCTGTAATCCCAGCACATTGGGAGATGGAGGCAAAAGGATTGCCTAAACCCAGTGGTTGGAGAATAGCCTGGGTAACTTGGTGAGACATTTCTCTACAATTAATCAAAAAAATTAGCCAGATGCAGTGGCACGTACCTGTGGTTCCAGCTCCTAGAAAGGCTGAGGTGGAAGGATCGCCTGAGCCCAGCAGGTCAAGGCAGGGGTGGCAATGAGCATGCCACTGTACTCCAGCCTGAGCAACAGGGAGACTCCAACTCAAAAAATAAAATAGGTCTGAGAAGAATGTTGCTGGTAATTTGATGGGTATTGCATTGAATCTGTAGATTGCCTTTGGTAGGATAGACATCTTCACAATGTTGATTTTTCCAATCCATGAGCGTGGGATATTTTTCCATTTGTTTGTGTCATCTTTGATTTCTTTGAGCAGTGTTTTGTAGTTTTCATTGTAGAGGTCTTTCACGTCTGTGGTTAGGGAGATGCCAAGGTATTTCATTTTTTTTGTGGCTA
>CAUYQG010093011.1:0-14306 GCA_963574415.1 Tarsius wallacei
TGTCTCAAGTCAGTGAATGGGAGGTAATAATGTGTTTCCTTCTGAAAGATGGAAAATAAATAAGGTAAGCCCTTAGATTTCCCAAGATTATTACCTGCATAAAGTTTCCAGGAAACTGTGCAGGAAGGGAAGATCAAGGCAAGAATAAGATAAATTGCAGATTAGACATTGCAGAAAAAAATGTTGCTTGACAGTAGTGGAAACCATCCAAAATGAAGCAAAGAGAAAAAATTTTAAAAAATTAATCAGTGAATCAGTGAACTATAGAAAAATTTCAAGCTGTCATATATAAAATTGGAGTACTAGAAAGAGTATAAAGGAGATGTACGCAAATAGTGTTTTAAATATTTATGGCCACAATTTTCAAAATCTGAGGAATGTTAAAAACCTACAAATCCAAGATGCAGAACAAATCACAACCATACATACATAAAAATAAAACTACACCAAGGCAAATCATGGATTATTTAAACCAGTAATAAATTTACAAATAAAGGCAGAAAACGGGTTTTTGTATTTAGTGAAACCTAAAAATTTTACCTAAAAAAACCTTTCATAAATGATGAATGAATTTAGTAAAGTTGCAGAATACAGAATTAACATGCAAAAATTAGTAGCATTTTCATACACGAACAACAAACTACCTGAAAAAGATATCAAGAAGGCAATCCTATTTACAATAGGTAAAACAAAAATTAGGGAGATATTTAACTAAGGAAGTGAAAGATCTCTCAGCAAGGAAAAGTACAAAACACTGATGAAAGAAATACAAAAGGACACAAATAAATGTAAGTCATCCTATAGTCATGGATCAGAATTAATATTGTTAAAATAACCATACTATCCAAAGCAATCTACAGATTTAATGCAATCCCTACTAAAATATTAAATAACGCTCTTCACAGAAATAGAAAAAGAATCCTAAAATCATTATGGCACCACAAAAGACCCAGAATAACCAAAGCAATCCTGAACAAGAAGAACAAATCTAGAAGCATCACACTACCAGACTTCAAAATCTACTACAAAGCACAAGTAATCCAAACAGCATGGTACGGGCATAAAAAGCAGACACATAAACCAATTGAACAG
The DNA here is from genome assembly GCA_963574415.1 of Tarsius wallacei. Lineage (NCBI taxonomy): Eukaryota > Metazoa > Chordata > Mammalia > Primates > Tarsiidae > Tarsius > Tarsius wallacei. The sequence continues at coordinate 1,093 of CAUYQG010093011.1, forward strand.
AATAGAAACCCCCAAAATTAATCCACTTATCTTCGCCGATCTGATTTTGACAAAATTGCCAAGAACACTTATTAGGGAAAGGACAGTCTCTTCAATAAATAGTGCTTGAAAACTGGATATTCATATGAAGAAGAATAAAATTAGATTTCCACTTCCACCTCTCACTCTAAATAAAAGTCAACTCAGAATGAAAGAATGATCTAAATGTAAGATCCCAAACTATAAAACTACTAGAACAAAACATAGGGGAAACATTTCAAGACACTGATCTGGGAAATGATTTTATAAAGAAGACCTGAAAAGCACAGGAAACAAAAGCAAAAATAAATAAATGGAAATATAGCAAACTAAAATAGCTTATGAATGGAACTGGAGGCCATTATTCCAAGCAAAATAACTCAGAAACAGAAAGCCAAAAACCACAAAGTACTTGAAGTAAGAGATAACTAATGTGTACCTACGTACGTACAAAGTGGAATACTAGACATTGAATACTCAAAAACGGTGAGAGGACTGGAGGAGATGAAAACTGAAAAATTACTTATTGGGTATAATGCTTACTATTCAGGTGATGGGTCACTAACATCCCAGACTTCAATACTATGTAATATAACCATGTAATAAAGCTGCAATTGTACCCTGTAAAATTTCAAAAGCATGATATTGAGGGTAATAAGTTGCACACAAAAGATCACATACTGTAATATAGAACATATGAAAATTTTATAAATAAAAAAATGATTCTTTAATAATGAAAAATATATCGGTGGTTGCCAGAGACTAGGGGAAAGAAGAAATGGTTAACTACAATGGGGTGTAAAAAAAACGTTTTGGAACAATGGAAATGTTCTACATTCTGATTGTGGAGTTGTTTACATTAGTAAATGTGTTTGTGAAAATCTAAAATTATATACTAAAAGTGATTCAAATTATTTTACCTAATTTATCCTTTACAAAAAGTTGATTAAAAAGGTTATAGGGATAAAAATATGCTAAACAAAATTAGGAAGAAATAAAATGGCACATTCATAAGAAATTTTTAAAAATTGAAAATAAACATTAAATTCATAAACTTTAGAAAACTGTGAGTTATCAAAATTGACTGAGTGAGGGTAATGTCTAAATAAAATAGTAATTTGTTGTGTAATTAAGTTTAAATAAAATATTTTCTTCCTCCCAGCCCAAACCACTATGTTTATTGGTTATATGAATTCTTAAAGGAACATATCTTTATTCATGCAAACATTCAGAGCGAAACTAAGAAATGAACCAGACAAATTTAGTTTATGAGACTAGTAAAATTTTGATACTACACTTGACATTGGACTAAGCCAATAAAGTAAATAAAATCATATATTGTATTAATCTAAATAGTCTTAAACCAAGCTGTTCCAAATGGTCGCCACAACTCACATGTAGCTATTGAGCACTTGGAATGTGGCTGGTCTAAATAAAAATGTGCTGTAGTATAGAATACTTAATATAAGAACAGATTATTTTTGTTTAAACTATCTCAATAAAGTTTTTTGTTAGTTATAATGTTAATAGTTTGAATATATTGGATTAAATAAAATACACCATTAAAACTGATTTCACCTATTTTTAAAATCATTTTAGTATATTAAATTTTGAATTATATAGATTGTTCATATTAGTTACTCAGATTTTATTTCTATTTTTCTATTGGACAGTTTTATTCTAGGTTATTTTGCAGTGTGGTAGAACTTCAAAATATCCATGTTCTAATCCCTGAAACCTGAGAAGATGTCATGTCATGTGGCAAAAAATAATTTGCAGTTGTATTAAAGGTACAGACCATCACATGGGAGAATATCCTAGGTTATGCAATTGCGACATATTTAACCATTTAAATCCTTAAGCAAAACACTTTCTCCAGTTGCGGTCAATGAGATGCAGTCAAAGGATAGATTTGAGTCAGGACCCTGCTTGGATTGGTACTAAACACCTTATGGTACACCAGATAAGATATTTTTAATAATTTATAATTTCATAAAGAGTTGGATTGCAGGATATAAGGACCGTTCCAAAGAATCTATAAGCAAAAGGGGAATTAATAATGGCAAAATGCGTAGGTAAAATTTAGTCTCACATACAGTAAGATTAAATTGCATACAAGGTCAGGCACAATGACTATCATGCCTATAATCCCAGCACTTTGGGAGGTCAAGGTGAGAGGATTGCCTGAGCAACTTGGCAAGACCTTGTCTCTATAATAAATCAAAAAACTAGCCAGGCATGGTGGCGCATACCTATAGTTCCGGTTACTTGGAAGGCTGAGACAGAAAGATTGCCTGAGCCCAGCGGGTCAAGGCTGTGGTGGCCATGAGCGTGCCACTGTACTCCATCCAGCCTGAGCGACAGAGTGAGACTTCAACTCAAAAAAAACAACAACAACAAAAATTGGATGCACAATATCATATTTGTCTTTCTCTATCCTTGAACTCATTTAAATGTACCAAGTTCTGTGGTTTCTGTTCTATTTTGTCCCATAACAAGTTAATTAAATAAACTTTTTTTCATTAACGTGTTTCTTCTCAGCAGCATCATAGTACTCCTAACCTCTAGAGTGATACTGATAGTGGTACTTCCAGATATCACACCAGTTGAACTGAGCGGGAAAGTTAGATATTTTGGTCTGAAGAAGTTATTATGTTTGCTCAGATTATACTGAAGTTCAATGTATGTTGCATTTGCCTGTAGCAACCAGTGTGTGGGGGGATCTTTCTTTTGGCTCATGCTCCTGGAAAACAGGGACCCAATGGCAGGACTCTTGTCCAGTTGGTGTAATACAGTTTTCTTCTGACATGGCTTTGGTCAGAGCATCTATCTGCTTCATACATATTAATTCATTTTATGTATATCTTGTTCAAGAATGCCTACTCCAAGTTATTCAAAAATTAATTTAAAAATGACTGTTGAACATTTGTATACCTAACCCTAAATTGTACCCCACATCTTTAAATAAAAATAATTAAAAGAAAATAAAAAATAAATGATGACTGAATTCTTTATACTCTCCCACTGTTTTAACTGAATCTCTAACCATATTTGGGGACTAGACTGGATCAAGAGGCCTGCTATGTCTTAGTTTATTTTTCAATGTGAAAAGAAAGAAATTTCTCTCTGTCTCTATGACATTCCTTAGAAGTATCAAATCTAATATTAGAAATATCAAATCTAATAAGGATTTTCCCTCTGTTTAATTTTTATTTATAAGAGTTAACAACTTTATGGATATCAGCCCCTAGTAATACGAAACATTTTAATTTAGAAGCAGATGACCAATATTTCAGAGTAAGGCATTTTTCAGATTTATGGAGTCATAAGTCTGATGGCATTTTAGGGATTTTCACAATGGAAAGAAATGAGGAGCATCAGCATAATTATAACAAATAGAAATATTATCTTGCCTGGCAATCGTTTTATAACAGTTTTAGAGTTAAAAAAAAAAAAAACCTCAGTGAATTCACTGAAATGAAATACTAAGTAGCCCTTGATGACCAGATGAGCTAAAAAATCTTGAACTGCTTAACTCTCAATCAAAAGGTAAAATGTCATTTTTTTCTTACTTAGGAGTGATTCTTGAGAGTCCTACACTGAGTTAGTATCTTCAGTTGATTAAAAATAATATTGTGAAATATAAGTAGTGATCCTCTTCATAATCAAATGTTTCCTCTCTTCCCTACTTAAATATTGATTCCTAAATTCAATAAGCAATCTGCAATCTTTCAACAGAGTGCCTTTGTGTACCAGAGGTAAATCAGAATAAATGCATACATTCTGTAGAAAAAATAGCTTAACCAATGACACATCAGTAATATAATATATTTGAAAAGCAAGAGATTTTTAAAATCATTGCTACTATTACTATTATTATTATTTCAAGTTAAAATATATTTTTAATCCTGCCAACATTTTTGTATTTAAGTACTAAGGAGATATATGAGCATATCAATGTATCAATGTACGTCATTCTTTTTGTACTTGAAATATGATCAGCTTTCCATTATTCATGAGAATGAAACAGGATAGTAGTACAGATAATTCAATAGCAAGTCAATAAAATTTCTCCCTGTATTAGGATTGCATTATATAATAACTTGTGCAGCAGATTTTCTTTTCTAACTTTTTGATTAAACTAAAACAAATGGATTATTTTATTCCCCAAACACACACATGCTCATCAGATTCAGCAGATTAAAAAATAAAGAGAAAAAAAGTGCTATAAAGGCACATTGAACAGAGATACTCAAGTCCTATTTAAAAGTTGTAACTTGTACATAATCAACAAAAAAAATTAATCTGGACTCAGTCAGTCTTCTGATAATAATTTTCAAAAATTGTTTCTTTTCAGAAAATACTTCTCAAGTTCTTTTACGAACAGCTCTTTGCTGGTTCTGGGGAATACAGAAAAATATACATCTCAACACTGAACATAACCTAGATAAGGAGCTAAGTTATCTTTTCCTCTTAAAATTGTCTCTACTATGGTTTTACCACTCACTCTCTTATAGTATTAAAAACTTTCCATGAACCTGTATTTCCTTCTGTCTACAGTCCTATCTTGCTCCAGACTTGATAGCCAACTTCTACGATAAGCCACTTATTCATTCTGTCTCTTCATAGTATTTGGTTTTTAGTCCAATGTCCCATTCATGTTAGTGAATCCAATGGTCTGTTTTTACTTGCTTGGATACTTAGAAGCGTTTGAAAAAAAAAAATTCTCTTTATTTATCTAAAAATCTCCCCTTGGTTTCCTTGATTCCCCTTCATGCTTCCCCACCCCCTTCTTTTTATTCATTGTGTACTCTTTAAATATTGGATCATCTTTTTACTGCCCATCTTCCTAACTGATCTTTTTAAACAAACTCATCCATTCCTATGGCGTTAATGAACATTTTTATGCTTCCAACTCTCCAGCCCAGGGTTTTCTCTTGAGTTAGATCCAGTTATCCAACTGCTTATGGGAATTCTTCCCTTTTAGGTTCCCTAATAATCTCAAACTCAAACTAAACACATCTAAAATTGAAGTGATTTTTCAATGCCAGGCCAACTCCTCTTCTCATGTTTATCTCAGTTGGTGGTCCCATCCATCCAGTTGCCCTAATATGGGTGTTTTTAAACTCTTTACTTTCTTTTACCTCCTGTGTTTAATGAATCACCAGATCCCATGGCCCCAGACTCCTGAACACCTCTTCCTTCTGCCCTCATCCCTTAAACTTCATTGCAATCACTCTAGTCCAAGCCATACTCAACATCCCAAAAGCTTGCAACTGGTCTTTCTGTCTGTAATCTTGTCCTTCTTTTAATCTATCTTCCATAAATATTTTTAACCATAGACTACAAATCAGGCTTAAATTATTTCAGTCATAGTCATTGATTTCATGATAATGTCCTAAATCTAACATATTTTGTAAATGGAAAACAAAGGATTAGCAACAGACTTGCAATACATTCTCACACTTTATTAAGGAGTGTTCTGGAAATAGAAAGGTGACCTTGTCAAATACCCTTGTAAACATGTTAATAACAGATTCACTGTCAAAAAAACACATTATTGGTATTCACCAGTGAGAGAGTAATTGTATATAGAATGATTTTAGCAGGATGTACAAGATTTATATAAAATTACTGATGGTAAACAAACATGGACTCAATTCAGGCAATATGGCTCTAGAAACAATTGTTATGCAAGCTATGTAATGACTAAAATATAAAATGAAGAAGTGTCATGGCCATAGTAACTCCTTTTGTGTAAATGATTACCTCATGCATCATTTAGTTAGCTCACCTTTAAATATGGACCAAAGTCCATATTTTTATTTTAAAGATGTGGAGTACAATTCAGGGTTAGGTATACAAATGTTCATTATGCAGTTAAGCTTGTCGATGAGGTGCCCCCCCATCCCCAACCCTGGCAGTTTCCCACTACTTTCTTTCTTTTTTTTTTTTTTTGAGTTGGAGTCTCACTCCGTCACCCCAGACTGGAGTGCAGTAGCTGCTCCCGGCCACCGCAGCCTCAACCTGCTGGGCTCCGGCGATCCTTCTGCCTGAGCCTTCCAAGTAGCTGGAACTACAGGCGCGCGCTGCCACACCCAGCTAATTTTTTTGATTTATTGTAGAGATGAGGTCTCGCCAAGTTGCCTAGACGGGTCTCGAACCCACGGGCTCAGGCAATCCACTCACCTCAGCCTCCCAAAGCGCTGGGATTACAGGCTGTCACCGAGCCCGACTGCCCACTACTTTCTTATAGTATTACAATAATTGTTCAAGTTCCGTTTATGAGTGAGAACATGTGATACTCAGTTCTTTGTTTCTATGATAGATGACTCAGTATTACAGACTCTAAGTTCATCTGAGTTGCTGTGAAGTTCATAATTTTGTCCTTATTTATGGCTGCATAATATTTCATCATGTATATGTATCACATATTTTTTTTATCCAGTCCTCTTTCAATGGGCAGCACAGTTGGTTCCATGTTACAGAATAAACATGCTGTATAGGTATCTTTTTCATAGAGTGATTTAAGTTCTTTTGGGTATATTCCCAGAAGGGGTCTTATGGAAGGTCAATTTTTAGATCTTTTAGGAATCACCAAACTGTTTTCTACAAAGGATGTACTGGTTTACACTCCCACCAACAGTGTACAAGTGTTCCCTTTTCCTCGCATCCTCTCCACCATCTGTTGTTTTTTGAGTTATTGATGATTGCCATCCTGACTGGAGTTAGGTAGTATATCAGTGTGGTTTTAATTTGCATTTCTTTGATGACTGGTGAGGCTACACATTTCTTCATGTATTTGTTGGCTGCTCGTTTGTCTTCTTTTGAGAAGTGTCTATTCATATCTTTTGCCTACTTTGTAATGGGGATGTTTGTTTTTTTTTTCTTTTCAGCACATTTTAGTTCCTTGTAGATCCTAGATGTTAGGCCTTTGTCAGATACACATTTTAATGCAGCAAAAAGGACCTGTGTGATTGTATTAATAGTCTCAAACTGCCGGGCTTGGTGGCTCAGCCTGTAATCCCGTGCCTTGGGAGGCTGAGGTGAGTAGATTGCCTGAGCCCACGGGTTCGAGACCCGCCTGGGCAAATTGGTGAGACCTCATCTCTACAGTAAATCAAAAAACTAGCTGAGTGTGGTAGCACGCGCCTATAGTTCCAGCTACTTGGAAGGCTGAGGTGGAAGGATCGCGGGAGCCCAGCAGGTTGAGGCTGCGGTGGCCGGAAGTGGCCACTGCACTCCAGTCTGGGCAACAGAGTGAGACTCTAACTCAAAAAAAAAAAAAAAAAAAAAATCGTCTCAAACTATTTCACCTAGGTTTAAGATTATTTGCATCCTTAGTATTATTAGTAAAGCTTGGTACTGGTTACAATTGCTTATTCTTATAAATCTGATTTGACAATATGACTCTTGGTGTTAACCCAATAACCTTAATAAATCTATTTTGAATTATTGAGCCTCATCTTTTCTTTATTTAAGCTCTATAAATTGAGCCTCACTGAAATCTCACAGAACTTTTTGGATTTATTTTGATTTCTTGAGTGCTCTCTAATTTTATATGTCTCCTTTGGAGTCTTTTAATAAGCTGTTTCCTTACCTGGAATATTGTTTTCCTTACTCACTCCTGCCCCTTTATTCTTTTCCACAATCACTCTCTTATCTAGTCTGTTAATCCCTAGCTATCTGTTAATTTTTAACTTAATATAATTTTTGTAGTGAATACTTTATGACCTAAATCTATATGTTACAATAACATCTTTTACTGTTCCTTCAGTAGCACTGACTATGCTTATAACTACTCTAAGACTTTAAACTTCATGAAGGAGAGAATCTTGTCTTAGTCACTGTTGTATCCCATAGCTTACCACAGCTTGTTACAGGTACAGAAATAAATATTGAAAAAGCTGACTATTTTGAAACATATCATAATTATTGCCCTAAAATGGCTCATAGCAGCTGAATGGATTTCAGAAAGCTCTATATTATATTTATAGTAGTATAAAAACATAAATAGGCCTAAAGCAAAAGTTTGAGAGGCACATAATTCTGTTTCCTTTTCTTTTCTTGTTTCACATTATCTGAGAGGAAGACTCCCCTCCCCCCACCCCAGTATGTGACCTCAGGAAAATCACATAATCATTTAAATGTTTTACTATAAAATGAGAGTGGCAATAATGCTCTTTAAAAATAATGATTCTATAAATGGATTACAGTTTCAAAAAAGATCAGGAAATAAATGTTATGATATATGTTTTAAACATAACTAATTTCAAAATTGAACAGTGCCATTTTTCTAAAATTTTTATTTCCTCTTTCTTTTAGTAAAAGTACACATAGAATGAATTTCAACCACCACTTTATAAGAGGAATTACACCTGATTTTGCACAAGTTTCTGTCCACTTTATACTTATTATTCCTTTTATTTTGCCATAGTGTTCTAGAAGTATGACAGCAATTTTAATAATTTTTGTGTTTTTCTTTCTGTTAAACAATACTAAAGGATAACATATGCTTCTGTTAATACACAAAAGGCCAAGAAGCATATTAGAAATGCAAAATGTTACAATCAAACAATAATAACAATTTTTCTACCCTCCAAAAGGCACATTACTTCCATTGTAAAAAGCCTTGATGTATTATAAATTTCTGCCTGCATTACCAAACTTACTCTATCATCATCTATACCCTTATCTGATTACCTAAATGTATAGGATGGACATCAGTCATACTCCTGGAAAAATGCAATGCCTAGTAGGCTTTATGATTTTAGAAACAAGATAAAAGCTTCATGACTCCAAGAAAGCAATCAAATGCATTTTGTAGCCACAAGCATCGTATTTACTTAAAGGATTGTGACTATAAAAGCAAATCTCTCTTACTGGAAGCCGGGACAAAAGCTGTCAGAGAACAGGGTAGTAAATAGCTTTAAAATTGTTTTTCTCCGCTTCATTTCAAAAGCTTAGGGCTACCAATGTTTGACCTTTTACAAATGGAATGGTTTCCTGCAGGTCTTGGTGTTGCACTGAATGCCGATAGGGGTGTGGGCTTGAAGAAGTCATCAAGAATGGTAAATACGCTCATCACTGGTGCATTCTTCTGCATCAGGAACATTTCTCATTCACTGACATTTTCAGGTTCCCACTAAGAAAAGTTAGAGTGATTCTATTTTCTCCCAAACATTTTCCTACTAGTGTCTCTTGACCAAGCAGAGCAAGGAAAATTGTGTAATTGCCCAAAATGACATCGCATAGCTGAGTGGCCTAAGGATAATAAAGTCAGGCTGCGCAAGAAGACATGTTATTGAGAACATCTGGAATCAACCTATTATTATCTTTGCTATTTGGTGACTCAGAATATAAAAATATATTTGAAGATTATTGAGACTAGCCGTATTTCTTAGTCTGTTTGTAAATTGTGTATTAACAATAGTCTCAGTCTCTGTTATTAGGATAGTGGCCCTATAGTTTCAAATACAATTGAACTATTGATGTATTATATGTTAATACGAAAGCACAATGTAGCTGATTTCCGAGCGATTATTATGTATAAAAGAGATTTCCCTTTTTTGACACACATCTCTGAGTTAAGGTTATTATTCCCTTATTTTTTATAGTTGAAAAAACTTTGGCTTATATAAAATACACAGTTGTCCAGGCCACATGAAACAATCAATAAAGAAACTGGAGACCAGATTGGAACCTGGATCTCTGAATCCAAATTTAATGCCAGGAATGTTTGCTATTGTACAAACCATATGTGTGGGAATATTATGAAAATGGAAGAGACATTCTTGAATTATTTTTCATCTGTTTTGAAATAATAGATTAACAGAAACAATTATTTTCACAAGTTAGGAGCCCACTGTTCAGAGCCTCAGGAAACTTTTAGAGGATACTTTAATACTTAACAAGTATTAACAATGTGCTAAGCTGCATGCTAAATGCTTTGCTTTTATTATTTCATTCAACTCTCACAGCAACTGTTTAAGAAAGATATTATTATAATCCCCAATTTAGAGAAAGAAAAATTGATGATAGAGAATATTTTTATTTTCAATTTTTCTCCAGATCTATCCTCTCTACCTTTCTGTCTTTTTTCTGCCTCGTTCTGGGAATCTGATCCCCAAGGACTTCTTTTCCTGGACTTCATGGCTCTCTGACTTATGGTTGGACTCAGGTGGGTGGAAGAACTGAGAGATGATGGAGGGTAGGAGAAGAAATAGGGTTATTTATTCAACTGGCTATGGTTCTGCTAAGGAGCCTTCCTCTTCAACCAAAGTTCAGGTCTGTGGTCCCACGTCTATGTCTCCAGCTGTCTCTGTGATGTGGTGGCACCTTTTCCTCTCCTTTTTTCTTCAGGTTTAAGATAGAAATAGCTTCTTGCTGCTGCTGGTTCTGACTCTACATTACCTCTTGTTGTTTCCTTGACTCTGCACACCCTTGTGTTCTCTTCAATTACACCGTTTGGAGTACGTCAATTATTGTCTTTGGGGACTTTGATACAAAAATAGTTAAATTGCCATAAGGCAATTTAGGGTTGGCAGAGCTCAATTAGGGCTCATTTAGGATTTGGCAGAGTTGGTATTTAACTCAGGTTTGTTTGATGCCAACCCCCTTAGCCATATTATGATATCTGTGATTCTGATCCACAGAAAAATGAGGAGAAAGAGTTGGTCCTGCACTTCTAAGGGCATTTTCATTCCTCGTCAGGTTTTATCCTTTATCTGGAAAAGGTTCTCTGGCTTGGAGGACATGGCTGTTGAGATAACCTGACCATAGGCAATCAAAAGAAGTTCAAATCCTGAAATCTATCCAAGCAAAAAGCTGTTGAGCAGGTAGACTTCTTGAATTTAAAAGTTAGCAATATTATTCTAGTAGTTGTGGAGTGATTACTGGCAGGAGCTACTCTTGCCCGTCATAACCACAAATCCAGGGACACTGTACAATTACTGCTTGACTTCAGTCCCAGATACTGCCCTATTAATTTACCAAGCACTGCACCACGACGTTTTAGTCATTCTCTTATCTCTTTAAAAATTATATGTTAAATTTATACTGTGGGCTAGGCACTGTGCTAAGTGAAAGGCATATAAAGATGAGTAAGACAAGGTTTCTGCCCATAAATCAGAAAACGTGGAAACTCATAGTCCAGAAGTCCAATAATGAGTTTTAATAGCTATGATTGAAGCCTGTGTGTGTTGCTACAGAAGACAAAACAATGAAGATTTCTTCATCATTACTCTTTCTCCTGGCATTACCCACTGGACTGTCCAGTCTCCATTACACAAAATTCATATGAATGCTAAGCGATAAAGCCTTAGTATACCATGTTAGTGAAGGCTCATAGGAATAATCAGCTCATTTAACATACGAACCACTCCTCAAAACCCCTCAACATTTTCATATCCAGTATCTCTCAAAATTATGTCCAGATTGTTGTCATAATAGACAAATTATCTTATTTTTAATCTCTAAATCTATGCAGCAAATTTTTATAAATTATTTTTTTTGAAAGCCTAATCTGAAGCATAAAACAGACAATCGATATCTGGACTTTTGCTCTACTCTCTACTTAAATGTAAACGTTTCAAAAAGTCATTGATTACTTTTTTTATAATTTTCAATTGATACATAAAATTTGTACATATTTATAAGGTACACGTGATAAATTGTTACATGCGTAGAATGTGTAATGATCAAGTAAGGAATTTGGGATGTATATCATCTCTAACATTTATCATTTCTATGTGTTGGGAACATTTCAAGTTCTCTCATACAATAAATTATTGATAAATATAGTCATTCTACTCTATCAAACATTAGAACTTATTCCATGTATATAACTGTATGTTTGTTCTCTACTTCCATGAGATCAGCTGTTTTAGCTCCCATATATGAGGGAGAAAATGTGATATTTGTCTTTTATGCCTGACTTATTTCACTTAACTTAATGACTTTCTTTTTATTTATTTTTATTTTAAAGATGTGGGGTACAATTCAGGGTTAGGCATACAAATGTTCATTAGGCAGGTACCCTTGTTGATGAGGTGTGTCCCTCCCTCCCCTGGAAGTTTCCCTCAACTGCCACTGCCACCACCACCAGCCCTCCCCTGGCAGTTTCCCACTACCTCCAATCCCTTTCTTATAGTATTATGATAATTGTTCAAGGTCCACTTGTGAGTGGACCTTGGTACTCTGTTCTTTGTTTCTGTGATAGATCACTGAACATGATACACTCTAAATCCATCTAAGTTGCTGCGAAGTCCATATGTTTGTCCTTCTTTATGACTCCATAATATTCCACTGTGTATATGTGCCACCTTTTTTTTATTCAGTTCAGCTTCAATGGGCAGCATGGTTGGTTCCATGTTTTTGCTATTGTGAATACAGCTGTAACAAACATGTGTGTACAGGTATCTTTTTGGTAGAATGACTTAAGTTCCTCCAGGTGTATTCCCAATAGGAGGATTGCTGGGTCATAAGGAAGGTCAATTTGTAGTTCTTTCAGAAATTGCCACACTGTCTTCCAAAGAGCTTGCACTAGTTTGTATTCCCACCAGCAGTGTAGAAGCATTCCTTTTTTTTCACATCCTCGTCAGCATCTGTTGTTGTTTGTTTTATTAATGATGGTTATTCTTACTGGGGTTTAGTGGTAGGTCAATGTAGTTTTGATTTGCATTTCTTGGTGATTAATGAGACTGGGCACTTTTTCATGTGTCTGTTGGCTTCCCATTCATCTTCTTTTGCGAAGTATCTATCCATGTATTTTGCCCACTTTTCAATGGAGCTGTTTGTTTTTTTCTTTTCAGCACATTTGAGTTTCTTGTAGACCCTAGATGTTAGGCCTTTGTCCGATATACAATTGGTAAATATTTTTTCCCATTCTGTAGACTGTCTCCCTGCTTTCTTGATGACTTCTTTTCATTTGCAGAAACTCGTCAGTTTGATGAAGTTCCACTTGTCTTATTTCTTATGGTATGGGCATTTAGGATTTTGATCAGGAATTGGTTGCCATTTGAAATTTCCCTAAGGGTATCTCCTGCATTTTCTAAGATTCTTATAGTTTGAGGTTTTACATTTATCCCTCTTTTTTGACCATATGACCCTTGAAAATTCAAAAGAATCTGTCAAAACCTGCTTGCACTGATAAAGGACTTTGGCAGAGTCTCAGGGTACAAAATAAATGTGCAAAA
>CAUYQG010093012.1:0-14445 GCA_963574415.1 Tarsius wallacei
TTTCCTGATACTTGGACGGCTGAGGCGGAAGGATGGCTGGAGCCCTGCTGGTCGTGGCTGCGGTGGCGGGGAACGGTCACTGAATTCCAGTCTGGGCTACTGATTAAGACTCAAACTCAAAAAAAAAAAAAAAAAATTGACATCCTTAGCTAGCTTTAGTAGTTATTTTGTCACACATTATCTAACCTGCTAAATAAATTTCTCAATCACAAAGATATCTTTTAGTATACCCGTATTAATTTAATGCTATGCATATCATCCTTAATATTTGTTTTTGGTGAACCAGAAAGGAAAATATTAAATTTTTAGCCTTTAGAATTATAAATTCGGTATCTTTTTACAAATGAGGAAATTGACACCCCCCAAAAAATAAAGAGATTTTTCTAGAATCATGTTGCTAATATGAGCTCTCTGCCTGTAGACCATAAGACTCCTGAAATCTGGAGCTCTGCTTTTTCTAGCATTCCTGTTCCTCCCCCTTATTTGATGCAAGAAGCCTGTTTTCTGCAACTCTGATGAAATATTGCCAGTTGAATATACCCTGAAGAACTCAAATCACTCTATAAAAAAGATACCTACACACGTATGTTTATCGCAGCATTGTTCACAATAGCAAGATCATGGAACCAACCATGCAGTTTATAATACTCAGTGATCTCTCACAGAAACAAAGATCTGAGTATCACATGTTCTCACTCATAAGTGGACCTGGAACAACTATCGTAATACTATAAGAAAAGGATTGACAGTGGCAGTGAACTATGGGAGGAGGCAGGGAGGGGCAGGAAGGTGGAATTAACGGTAGTTGATATCTGTCTGGGGTTGGGGGGCATACCTCATCAACAAGGGTACCTGCACAATGCATATTTGTATACCTAACCCTTAACTGTACCCCACAATTTTAAAATAAAAAAATATGTATATAAAAAAGGAAATATTACCAGTTATAGTTTTCATTGACAATCTAGAGTTTTTGCTTTGTTTGGCCTTTGCATTGTTCCTAGTGACCCCCAAATGCTCAAGGCCAGATGAATGTCATGATCACTTCTTTCTTTTTAAGTTCTGTTATTGAAACTACATTCCATGAAGAGCATTACAAATGCCTATTTAGCCCTCATTTCTAATGAAGTCCCACATGCTTTCCTGGTCTCTACTTCTCAGTCAGTCTGTGATATGGCTTATCATCAATATATTGCAATGTGGTTGCCCCTCATCAAAAGGCTAAAATGGAGATCAAAGGTGAGCAAGTCCAAGGAAGGTCTTATAAAAGGCCAAGTGCAAACATCTTAGTTTGGCATTCAAGTCTCTTCATAGTCTGTTCCTACTCCACCTGTCCAGATTTACCTTATGTCAGGTACAAAAGACTCTTTGCTCCTATCATGACAAGCATTTTCAAAGATTTTTAAGGTCAATTAATACCCTCTTCCCTTGCCTTGCACTCCCCACCCCCACTGACTTATTCAATTTGATTCCAGTCATGAATATCCTTACTCCTTCCATTTCCCTCTCTGTATCTAATAATTTACGCTTGTTCTTATCTTGTCCATACAATTTCCTGACTTACTAGTCCACATTTTTTTCTTTTATCTCTGAACTTCTTAAACACTTCTCATACCACACTGTGACTCTTAGAACATCTTTTACTTGATAATCAACTCTGTTTATATATATGAGGGTGGAGCCCTCCCCCAGAATCTGAAATTATCTTTTGGAGGGTGTGCCCCTTGTAGTACAGGATTCCTGCATTATGTAAGTGTTCTAGGAACTCATTGTATTGTTTTTTTATCTGGAAGTTTTGAGAAGGTTGCAAACATCCTGAGTTGTGGCAAACAGGTGACTGATTCTTCTACTGTGACAATATACCTGCTCTCACCGTGCTGAGTGTTCAGCAGTTTTTGACCAAGAACAGCATGACCCCTGGGCCCCATCCTCCCTATTCACCAGATCTCACCCTAAGTGACTTTTTTTTTGTTTCCCCAGATGAAAGAGTCCTCAAGGGGAAACATTTTGCTTATGTAGAAGAGGTGAAACAAAAATGGTAGGAACACTGCAAGGCATTAAAACTGATAAGTTCAAAAACTGCTTTGAGCATTGGAAAAAGCTTCTTAATAGGTGTATTACATCAAATGGAGAGTAATTTGAAGGTGACTAAAGTTTAAACATGCAAGAATAAATACACAATATTTTATAAATAAATTCCAGGTTTTTGAGGGTCCCCCACCCTATGCATCTTATTCTGCAATTAGGCCTTGGAAAACAAACTGTTGTCTTTTGGGTTCTCCATTGATGGGCCTGTGATGTTAGAACTATTCACACATGGTTTTATCTTTTTTGGACTCGTGGTAGCATTCCTCAATCCTTTGAAAGTTAGGCATAGCCTTATGATTTACTTTGGACAATAAAATGTGAGAGAAGTGATATAAGACGCTCAGAGGCATAAGCGTTAAGACATAGTTTATGGTTCACTTCCTTTCTATTCTCTGTCATGGGATCCAAGTATGAAGTAGAATGTCTACCCACTTGGGCTTTTGAATGACTACAGTGGTAAACTTTACTTTGATTTTCAATTGATATGTACTCTGGATGAAAAATAAAACAATCCCTTTGATATACCACTAAGATTTGGGGATTCTTTGTTTCTGTAGCATAACCTATGATTTGCTACCAGATTAAGCATCTTAGATAAGTGTCGTACTGCAGTAGAAATCCAGTACATACTTGTTGAATGAAGAGTTAACAGAATTAGCTAGACACTGTAACTTATAAATCATTTTGGAAAAGTACCAGCGATACTTAATAAACATAATCAAGGATAGCAGCAAGAAAGTAAAAACAGCAAAAAAATGATTTTGTGTTGATTTATGCAAAATGAGGTTTAACAATTTCCTTTAACTTTGATTGAACTTTGAAGTACTGAGAGAGTCCCAGAACAGCCTGAAGTTGCAAATACTTGATGTCTCAATTACTGGAATATTCATTTTTAAGGTCAGTTAGGAAATGGGGAGGAAGTTTGAAAAAAAAGAAAGAAAAAAAAGCTGGAAAGATGAATGTTTTATAGAATTGGCAAATTGTGTGACTGGGCAAATTAGACATAGATTTTTTAAAAAATTGATATTACTTTGAGCCAGTCTTAAATATGCTTACACATTATGGTTAAAAGTATCATGTGCATTTTCTATAAATATTTGTGTGGGTGTGTATTATATATATATATATATAATATATGTTGAAACATGTCAAAAAACAAAGGAGGCAGACTGGCATGTGTTTTATGAAAGTCATCATTTTCAGAAAGATGACTGGACAAAGCAACCAGTAATAACTTAATAAATTATATAACTATTATAAACACTTAAAGTCAGCCAGACACATTGGCTCATGCCTGTAATTCCAGCACTTGGGGAGGCAGAGGTCAAAGGATCACTTGAGACCAGGAGTTCAGGACCAGCCTGGGCAACAACACAGTGAGACCTCATCTCCACAAAAAAAAAAAAAAAAAAATTGCAATGGTGCTCAGTTGTATCGTAGTCCTAGCTACTTAGAAGTCTGAGGTGAAAGGATCATCTGGAGATCAAGGCTGTACTCATGCCACTGTACTTCTGCCTGGGTGACAGAATGTGACCCCCAACTAAAAAAACAAAACAAAACAACAAAAAATTGCAAGTAGTACCATCATGACAAGTTTTGTCCTACTTCAACCACCTTCATTTGCATGTAACTTTCAAATAAACCCTGAGTGTGTGTGTGTGTGTGTGTGTGTGTGTGTGTGTGTGTGTGTTTAGAGGTGAATCATGGAGAAATTTTTTTAAAAATAGCATAAGCTATCACAATATCCTTTTAGTTTTCTGCATTTTCAATATGTAATTCATACCATATTATTTCATATATACCAATTGTCAACATGCTATGGTCTGAGTAGTACTCTAAAGCAGCGCTTCTTAAAATTGAATGTGCATATAATTATGAGTGGATCTTATTTAAATGAAGATTCAGATACACTGGAGTAAAGACTTCTTAGTC
This sequence comes from Tarsius wallacei, assembly GCA_963574415.1. Classification (NCBI taxonomy): domain Eukaryota; kingdom Metazoa; phylum Chordata; class Mammalia; order Primates; family Tarsiidae; genus Tarsius; species Tarsius wallacei. Next base: position 4,021 of record CAUYQG010093012.1, read on the forward strand.
TACATTTCTAACAAACTCCAAAGTGACATTGATCGTGCTTGTAGGAAGCACACTTTGGGAAGCAAGTTTCTACTCAAAGACTCTTATGTGGCCAATGGTCCGCCTCAAGATGTACTCTTGTTAGCCTTCTAAGAGGTCAGAGCTCACTGGAGCCAGTAGCCAATTGCTGAGTAGCCTCCTCAGGAAATCCTCATGGGTGCTCCCGTGGTCATCGCATGCAGAATGCATGAGAAGCAGCATCAGAATCTCATGGATTTCTTCTACTTTCTGAGCATGGCTAAGGAAAAATCTATCACCTAAACAGTCAGCTGTAGAGCTCTTCTCTATTCATCAGGAACATGAGATCCACTGACCTGATGAAGAATGTGTGTGGCTGATACCCATGGAGAAAAATGTGCAACCCAATCTATGGCTTATCAGGGAAGGGGAAGCAAAGAAACCAGTTGAGGGTTCCTAAGGATTAGAGCACCAAGTGGCACCACTGAATGTTTATCATCACATATGTCAGATGTTTACATTCATTTGGACAGACATACCATTGTCAATAGCATCCTGGTTAGCTTGGGATGATGGCTCTGAAGACACATGTACATTATGCAAACTGGAGCTTCCTTCATTATTCTGGATATGAAAAAACCTGAATCTTAACTACTATTTGCATTATGCCAAGAAATTCCAACATTATGTTTTTCAATAAAAATAATAGACACTTGTTTGCTACTACAAATAGATTCTTCTGTTGCAAATTTTTTAGCATCTATTTTTGTGAAAATTTCTCATTGATACTATCAAGAATATAAAGATATCATTAAAAAGTCATCAGAAATCTTGCAGCTATTTCAAGTACAAAGTCTAATACAAGAAAGTATATTTATGAAACCAGCTCACATTTTAAATTAAACATGTGTAATGTTATATTTGAAAACTTTATATAAGCTTAATATTTAATGTATTAATAATTCCTAGTATTTATGTTCTGCCCTATAATTATATAATATAAGGACTCTAAAGGTTTTTTCATTAAGCCTCAAATAAATGTACCAAATCCCTTCCAATTTACCCCAAAGTACCAAATAAACATTGTAATTTCTATGTGTTTGATGATTTAGGAGAGATGGGAAAGCAATATTATTGGGACTAGAGCAATAAATGAGACAAAGTCACTGTTCTCATGGAGCTCTCATTATCATAGGAGAAAAAGAAGATAATAGTAAGGTAATGTATAAATAAAAATATCAGAGAGTTGTACTTCCCACAAAATGTAAAATGAGTTGTTCTATTTGATGGTAATGGGGTGGCTTTTTTCCATTGGAATCATGAAGTCTTCTGTTAGAAGGTAACATTTAAATTGGGCTCTGAAGGCCAAGGAGAAGCCAGTCAGGTGATGATAAAGAGGACAGATATTATAGCAGCAGAAACAGCCAATGCAAAAACTTTCATGCTGGAAGTACTTGATTTGCAGCAGGAAAAGAAGAGGGAAATGGTAAGAGATGAGCTTGGAAAGATCAGCACAGGACAGATTATCAATGTACTGCATATCTCGGTCCAAAGATAATCATCCCTGTGTAGGGTCACAGTAGGGATTTCATTCTGAGCTTTATAGGAAGCTACCCAAGGCTTTAATTGGGAGTTGGTGTTAGATTCATGGACTCTGGAGCCATCCCACCTAGGTACAGATCCCCATTCTGTTATTTCCTAGCTATATGCTATGAAAAAGTTATTTAAAATTTCTGTGCCTCAGTTTCCTCACTGTAAAGTGTAGATGATGATAGCATCTATCTCATAGGGTTGTTATAAGAATTAAATGAGTTAATATTGTGGAGCAGCTAGAATGGAGTTTGGCATGTAGAGGGTTTATTAGAAGGGTGTGCTTAATTAGAAAAACAATATGAATTTTGCTTGTAAAGGATTATTCTGGTTCTACTGTTAACAATGGATTGTAGAGTACAAGGAGAGAACCAGGGCTACAAATTAGAAGGCTATTCAATAGCAGTTGAGTTGGATTCAGGTGAAGTCAGGGATATATAAAAACAATATTTAGGTCACTTGTATGGAGGTTATAGGACATCATGTCAGAAGAACAATTTTAGACATCTAGTTAACATTATTGATGTCTTCACATATTGCTTAGGCCCAGATAAATATAAGCAAATTTATTGAAGGAAAGTTTGATCATTTGCTTCCCCCACATCTTTTGAAGGCCTTACTTTTGGTAGAAGTCTTTCTTCTGTCAGGGCTCTCATAGCACACCTTTGTACAACTTGCCCCATCAGGTGTTTGCTAAGATGTGAGATTATCCAGTGGTTACCCCTATGCTACCGTCCAGGTGCTCCTTCTTAGCTTACCTCACTTTTGGATTCTTCTTCCAGCTCTGTTACTTCTATAGCTTGTACTTTCAGGATGAATCTTTCCTGTCTAGAACCAAAGTCAAGATATTGTACGGTCTGTCTAGATCTTCTAAAAAGTCCAATTTCTCTCCCTGGGGCCTGAGGAAGGCTATATTTCCCAGCTTCTGATGCATTTAGGCTGGACTTAGGGAACAAGAGCTGGCTAGTGATAGGTGAGTATAAGTGATACATACTACTTCCAACCCTGGACTCCAAATCTCCTTGGGGACCTGCAGGTTGATCTCTCTTCTCACATGTGGCTGAGGCCATACCATGGGATAACTAAATGTTTGAGTCATCATTGGAGAAGAACAACCCTAGATTATATCCTGGTCTGCATGTGAGTGGGAAATAAATACTTTATTGCGTTAAGCGACTGAGATTTTTACAATTGCTTGCTACGGTAGCTACTATGAATTATCCAAGTTAAGACTACTGGATGGTTCCAGCAAAAATATTAAAAATGTTGTTGTTTAAGCTTTTTTAAAAATAGGGTATAGGTAGCTCATTAATGAAGGACTACATGCCATTTATTTTTCAGTGCATCTTTTCTGAATTATTTTTTTCTGATTAACAAAACCACTTCAGACAAAAATATAAAATTTTGTGTTAGATGCTTTGGTAAGTACCAAAAGAAATGTTTTCATTCTCAAGGAACTTGTACTTGGTTTAGGAGACAAAAAATAGACTGTACTGCTTAAAAGATGGGATTAATTATAAAATAAGAAGCATAGCTACTGTATTATGGTTACAAAGGAAAGCTCTGGGTCAGAATCTATTGAGAACATTCAACTATTCATGATGCCTGAAGAGGAAAATTAGGAAGATGAACTACAAGCAAAACAAAGTGGTCAATATAAAGTTAGATAGTGTGGGGAAACGGTGTTTAGTAAAAACAACTCCTATCAGAAATGATTACATTTAGATTATTTTTTACTTATTTTTCAAAAAACCTTTTTTGTTTCCAAGTAAATTAAATATATATTGAAACATGCACACAAAATATCCTCTTCACTTCTTATTATATATCAATGTATTACATACATCAGTCCAAAGACAATCATCCCCATTCCTAAAGCTTTTTTGTGTAACATAATTTGACTCAGAAATTTAAATGTTAGGTGAATTTTAACATATATATTTTAACATATATATGTGTACACTGTACTATATATTTCAAACATATGCATGTACATGCATAGTTACTCTGTATTATCCAACTATAGCTTTTAGAAAATTAATTTTAAAAGGATAATATTTTCTCTAGAAAATTATACTTAAAGCAATGTTTCCTTTATAGAGTTTATTTATGTGGAGCTCATTTTTTCTCATTCTGACAACATACAAATTTTATCTACTTCATCCAAAAGACAATAGCTCAGAATTAACAAAACTCAAATTACTAAGAACATAATACAATGACTTTCAAAAATGATTCTTTTCCAAATTTTATCAGTTTCTGGGTACACATTTGTTATGCACCAATATCTACAGACGTCTTAAGTCGGTAAGTAACCCTTCTACAATCCAAATGTGTTGTTCATACAAAAACCTACTATATATTTTCCCTTAAGAATTTCCTAAGTAATTTCTTTAAAGAAAAATGTTGGTTTCATTTCAGTTAGACAGCGCTTTAAAAAAAGTTTTGATTTTTTTTTAAATCGAAAACGAAAAGAATTCTGTAGTGTGCAATAACTAAGAACTATATAAAAGGAAAATATTTAGGCACATGTACTATCTGGTAGAAAATGATTTAAAAAGTAGAATTCATGGAATAAGTTAGGCAAAACGATATGGTCTCTAATTTTAATGAAAAATAATTTAGATATTTCCTGTCATTACTCAAGAAAAATCTCATGGGGGATTATGTACAGTCAAACATTTTTTAAATCCTCTTTTAAATTTCTCTTAGATCCATACACATATGGTAATTTCTCTCAAAATTCTTTCTATCCCCACTAATTTCCAAAATTCAGAATACACCCATCCCTACTACATTTCCTGTCCCAGGCCCTGTTTCCTCATTTTAGTGACATATTCTTCTGAATATTAATTTATTTTCTCCTATCAAGCACTTTGGTAGTGCTTTCCAACCTAGATCTAGCTACCAATCTGATTCTTATCTTTCCCCATGACTCTACTCTGCAGAACAAAGACCCAACAGTCAAGATACAGTCTACGGGGTCTGACAACTGATTGGAAAATATCTTTCTAATAAGGTTTCAGAATCGTGCTTGGCCTCAGCTTTTAACTTGTAAATGATTGAGTTCCACATTTTTTTCCATCTAATAGTCTTCTATCTAACAGTCTGTGTATCAAATGCAGAATGCCTTGAACTTTGTGCTCAGGGCTTTCATGCAATGCTAAAATTTTCAGTAGCCTTACATGGGCTAAATCACAAATACAAAAATGAACTTTGGGTAAATGTCTTATTTTTGTTTCAGAATATGTTTAATATTTTAATTGAATATATAGCAAAGCCTCTTGAAAAAATATTACAGATTTGGTTATATACTTAGGTTTGATATAATCTTTTAGACAAGATGGTAATAGTAAAATATATATACAATAGCAAAATATATTGAACTGTGCTTGTTCATGATGGTCATTATCCTTAATTTGACTTCATTCTATGTCTGAGATCTTTGACAGTCAAAGTCTATATATTTTCACTGAAGCCCTACAAATAAATACAAATAAATTTTATATTATATTGCCTTGCAATGAACTCTTCTTTGTAGAAAAACATATTTGCAGTAAATGTAATTATAATAACTTTTTTAAAGCAATGCAAATTGGGAAAATAATTTACATATTTTTCTAAAATATATCCTTTCCTAAGAAGATGTTATATGTTTTTATCATCATTGTTAAACATGCTTAAAGACTTTTCCATGAACTTTTATGTTTTATTTGCAGTCAAATGAATATGGTAAATATTTCATCATCATTAACCCTACATTTTTCCTATGTCAAAATAACTTATTTTTGAAGAGTAGAGATATCTTATACATTGATGACCACTTACATATACATTTAAGTGGAGTAAAGGTTAACTATATATTTCCAGGGAACTAAGTTTAGCTGTGATGATTTTGTTAGAGATTCCTGTTGTTTTGTATAAGAACATAGGAAAAGAATAAGAGAATTAAAACTCAATGAGAACTCAGGAACTCTCTGTTCTAATCTTAGTTGTTATAATAAAAAATATAATTCTAATAAGGTTTGAGGATCGTGCTTGGCCTCAGCTTTTAACTTGCAAATGGAGAAACTAAGCTGATTGAGCTTCACATTTCTTTCCATCTAACAGTCTTTTATCTGACAGTCTATGTATCAAATACAGAATGCCTTGAACTTTGTGTTCAGGGCTTTCATGGGTTGCTAAAATTTTCAGTAGCCTTACATGGGTCAATAGACAGAGTGTTCTTAAATTCAACCAGCATATACAATTATAGTTTAATCTAATTGACAACTGTAGGCACATTCTCTAAAAAAAAGAGTCACTCAGTCACACAGATAGATTAACTAAATATTATACCAGTTGAAACTGTTTTATCAATAACACAGCCCTCTGAAAATCAGAATAAAAGCATCACCTTCTTGAAGATGAGGCAGAAACTGCCTTACCTCCTATATATAGATTCAAATCAATAATTTTAAGGGACAACTCTCTTTCTCTCTCTCTCTCTGTCTCTCCTCCTCTCTCCTATTTAACTTAAAGCAGAAATTTTATTTTTTTCTATATTTTGCCTGCTTTCAGCATATCTTCTACCATTTTCTGTAAAACATTTTTTTCTATAATATATTAATATATACAAAATATATATCAATAATATATACATTATATATAACTCTCTTTCCTTTTTCTACCTATCTGATAAATATCATTGTGATTCTCATCCCCTTGGTGAAATTCCTAATACTTTTGTGACAATTTTGCCCGGTCTCTTATTAACCTGATTCTGTCTAAAAGTATCCATAAAAATATTTTTTTAAGGCTCATTCTACAGCACTTTGAAACTTTTGACAGATGTCTCAGGAACTTTTTCAAAGTTCCCACATTTGTCATCTTTTGGCTTACAGAAACTCTATGACTTTTGCATCTATTTATCATTTCTGTAATTTCTTAGGCATTTTCACTTGTCTTACTATGAATACATATCCTGTTTTAACCTTTCCAGTGGGACTTGATGTTCTTTGAAAGCAGAACCCATGTCTTATTGTCTTTATATCGAATTCCACCTCCTTATCTTTCTCCAAGATTCCCATATGTAGCAGAAATAAAGGGAGGTGGGTGCAGAGGGGTCAGGGAAGCAGGCGTGAGTGTTTGGTGGTGGCACAGTGTAGGGCCAGAACATGAGGTATTGTGTGGGCTGCTTTCTTGACTATGAACTTCTCCTTTTGGACTTGGCTTCCTGAGGATAAAAACTACTGGGGGACAATAAAGAAGTTTAAGGCTGGGGGGTCACAGGATTAAGTGTGCATTTTGTGATGCATGAATATATAAGGAAGCCGGCTGAAGGTTGATAGATCAATTAAGAGCCAAAAATAATTTACATAAAAATGACAATGACAGTGACAGATGAAAGAGATAATAGCTCAAATCCAATGATCTTTTCCATTGCTACCCATTAGTGAGTAGTGAAATTAGTTCCATGAGCATTTCCTAGTATCTTTTGTTTGTTTGTATTAATGTTATTCCTTTTAAGATCATTTTCTGTATTTTTTGAAATATTAATACAATTATATCTGATATTTACTTTATCAGCACACGTTAAGGCAAGCAATGACATTTCTCACTTATTTTATTTGATAGGGATCTTGAAGAGAAAAGCACAAGTATGTGTTTGTGAATGTACCTGTCTTTTGGGAGAGAAGGCGGTTTGAAAAAGGCCACTCCTTCCCTTCACCATTTCATCCATGTGGGACAGCAGAGAGACCTGGAGAGGGGGAGAGGGAGGAAGAAGATAGTTTCCCTGATGGCCATGATGCGGGACTTACATTCTTGTTACAGAGATGATAGAAGGATCAGTAGGTAAGCACAGTGGTTATGCATCAATAGGTGAGCAGAGTGATTATGCTAGAAATTATGGGAACTCATAATTTGTGATTTTCTTCCTCTAACATGCTGTTATTGTTTTTTTAAAACTTTCTTCTTCTTTTTCTTCAGAGTTCTCTTGGGAGACTCCCACTTCCATTGCTAAGGGGGAAAAAATCACCTTCATTTTTAGAAGGATATTGTTTGGTAACCTGCTCCGGGTCCGTATTTTTTTATTCCTTTTTCATTTTTCTCTAATATTACAGTTTTTTCCACTCAGAGTTTTTTTGTAAGACATCATATCTAAGAAAATAACTTGCTTACATGAAATACCCTAGTGAATTTGCTCTAGTGGTTTCTTGACTGAAACACATAAAGCCATAAAAAAGTTATAAAATTGAACTTCTGTTGAAAGAAGAGCACATAAGGAATCTATGCAAAGCCTCCTAATTTTTAAAAAAAGCAATAGAGTTCTGAAAAGGTAAATTTTAAATGACATAATATCAGAAATATGTGGATTAAATTTTACTTTATATATGTGAGAATTTGTGTACAATAGGGGAAAAAAATGTCTGAGCAAAAGGTAATTTGAATTTTTAGCCAAATCCATCTGTCTTCTTGGACATAAAGTTCAGCTTAAGACAATTTTTGTATCAGAACAATCATCTAAACTGAGAGCACTGGTGTAGGTTTTGTCTCCAGCTGGAGGTCAATTTCTTTCTTTTTACTTGACTGGGGCTGGGTTGTACCAGGTGGTAGTGGTGGTGGTGGTGGTGGTGGTGGAGCAAGCACACTTACTATAAGAGGGGAAGGGATCAGTTATTAAGGATTTAAAGACCCTAACCTGTGTATTTCGCGCCCTCTGCTGGTCACTAAAAATCTGAGTCTAGAGGTGTCTATGGAAAGGGAAGGAAAAAAAATATCCTCACTACTTTAAAGTAAACATTCATTGTAGAGTGAGTATGAAACTTATTTTTCTATATCTAAATTTGAATACTTAAGAGAATCAGTTCTTTTTCAATTCTAATGCCTAATTCAGTTTACCACATGACTTTGGCTATAGCTAACAGAAATACAGACATAGCGCAGGTTAGGTAGAAATGCAACTTTCAAAACAGGTAAAATAGGAATTAATTATTTGAATAACAGAAAACATGATTATGAGTTTTCTTTGAAGAACCATATCTCATAGGGTTGTTTGAAATGTTTAGATTATTTTATTCTACTTTATTAAATACTTATAATAATTTAATCTGATTACACTGTTTAAAATGCCTCTATTTAAAAAAAACCAAAAAAACAGTCAAAGCCTCCACATATTTTATCTTAACTTATTTTTTTATATGGAGATAAAGCAAGGGCTCAGGAGACCAGAATGAGAGGGTTAGGATTAAGCAAGACATATGATAGCATGGAAAAGAGCTTCTTCAACACCTCCTGCCTCAGTCGGAACTGGTCTGGGATATTGGACCAGTACTGAGTTTACAGGTGTGCATCAGGTAGCCCAAATGGTAGAGCTTGGGTGGAAAAATGTAATTCTTTCTGAATCTCTTTCTGATTCCCTCTCAAAAGAGCTTGAGGCAAGACCACTGAATCCGTTTCTGACAGAGGGCAGTTGATAAGAACGCCCTTACTGTTTCAAAAATGAGGCACAAATTGTATGCAACACCTTTCATCAAAGACACAAAGAAGACTAATCCATTCTAGCACTTCCTTTTTTGAGAAAAGTGTTCATTTTTTTTTTAGAGTAATTGCAGAAGTCTACAATGATCATAAAGCATATATTGAAGCTAGGAAAGGAAGCAACAGTAATTAGTCACTCACAGTGGCCTACAAATGACAGATCTTCCTGAATACTGTCTGCCTCTCCAGTGCATCCATGACCACTATTTATTTATTTTTACATTTTCTGTCATGCTTTTATCTTATTATTTATTTTAAAGATGTGGGACACAATTCAGGATTAGGTAAAGTGGTAGTCATACAGGTAAAGTTTGGGCCTCCCTTTGGTTTCCATTTCACCTGGTTTGAAAACAGGTACCCTGCCCTGGCAGTTTCTGGCTAATGCCAATCCCTTTCTTATAGTATTATGGTAAGTGTTCAGGGTCTGCTTATGAGTGAGAACGTGTGGTGCTCTGCTCTTTGTTTCTGTGATAGATCACTGAGTATGATGGACTCTAAATCCACCCAAGTTGCAGCAAAGTCCATAATTTTGTTCTTCTTTATAGCTGCATAATATTCCATCAGGTATATGTACCACATTTTTTTTAATACAGTTGACTCAATGGGCAGCACGGTTGGCTGCATGTTTTTGCTATTGTAAATAGTGCTGCAATAAACACGTGTGTGCAGGTATCACTTCATAGAGTGATTTGAGTTTCTCTGGGTATATTTCCAGAAGGGGGATTGCTGGGTTGAAAAAAGGCCAATTTCTAGTTCTTTAGGAGTCATCACGCTGTTTTCCATAGAGGTTGAACTAGTTTGCATTCCCACCCACAGTGTAGAAGCAGTCCCTCTTCTCCTCATCCTCGCCAGCATCTGTTGCTTTTTGTTTGATTAATGATAGCCATTCTTACTGAAGATAGGTAGTATCTAAATGTGGTTTTGATTTGCATTTCTCTGATGATTAGTGAGGCTGAGCATTTTTTCATGTGTCTGTTGGTTGCTCGTATGTCTTCTTTTGAGAAATATCTATTAATGTCTTTTGCTCACTTTTTAATGGGACTGTTTAGGTTTTTTCCTTTCAGCACATTTGAGTTCCTTATAGATCCTGGATGTTAGGCCTTTGTCATATTCAGTTGGCAAATATTTTTTTCCCATTCTGTGGGCAGTCTCCTTACTCTTGTGATGGTTTCTTTTGCTTTGCAGAAGCTTTTCAGTTTGATGAGGTTCCATTTGTCATTCTCATCTCTTATGGCCTGGGCACTTGGGGTTTTGCTCAGGAATTGGCTGCCTATTCTGATTTCTGTAAGGGTGCCTCCTGCGTTTTCTAAGATTCTT
>CAUYQG010093015.1:0-29078 GCA_963574415.1 Tarsius wallacei
AGGATGTTAAGCCCTTGTCCGACCTGGAGTTGGCAAATACTTTTTCCCAGTCTGTAGGCTGTCTCCCTGCTCTCTTGATGGTTTCTTTGGCTTTGCAGAAGCTTGTTAGTTTAATGAGGTCCCACTTGTCTATCTTATCTCGTATGGCCTGTGGGTTTCGGGTTCTGTTCAGGAATGGGATGCCAGTTCCAATTTCCTTGAGGGTATGTCCTTCATTTTCAAGGGTTTTTATGGTTTGAGGTTTTACATTTAAGACCCAGATCATCTTGATGGAAGTAGGTGGGAAGCTAGGTAAGAGCAATGTTACAAACCAGCAACCACCTCCATCAGCCTGGAACCCACTTATAATCCCTGTTTAGGAGCTGCTACTGGAGGTGATGAATAACCAGGAGAAATATTAATAGCCCCTTCACTGAATACTAGGAATAAACATTTTTGTATCTCCATGGGCTGTAGCCAGGGCTCAAAACTGACAGGGTCGAATTTCACAGGGGTTAATACAAAGTTTTTCCCAGTGGTCCAGAGCCTCAGCAGCATAAGAACAAGCCTATCTTGAGAGCAGTTCATATGAAAAGAACCTGGGTTTTTAAAAAATAGATTTAAGTTCAGTCTGATCCAGAAGCTCCTATGCCATCTATCTTAGGTCACCTTAACAGAGTCATAATGTCCAGATCAAGGGAGATAACAGTTCCACTAAAGTACGGTTATTGATATTTTGGGACAGAGAAATTTTTGTTGAGGGGCCCTTCTTGTGCTTTGTGCATTGGCAGCATCCCTGGCCTCCATCCACTCAGCATTCCCCTCACTGGTGTAGCAACTAAAAATATCTCCAGATATCATAAACCATCCCCTGGGAGAGCTGAGAAATTCCTTTAGTTAAGAACCGCTGCGCTGGACTCTGCTCTGCATATGCTATAGTGAAGCTTGTATTTAAGTCTGTGTACATGAGCAATATTTACAAACTGGATTAAGTCCAGAGGAATCGGATGAACCAGGGTGAGATGTATGAATGCCATGTCATTAGTATATTAGAGGAACTAAGACTGTTCAGACCGGAAGACAGACTCTGGTGGTAGCAGAGCTGTATGTCGGGGAAGGATAGCCCAGCTTCAGATTCATCCCCCTTGCTCCTTCCCTCCCAACTTAATTTTTTTCTCTCTAATTTTTTCCCCTTCTTCCTCTTCTCCTCCCATTCTCTCTTCTTGGGCTCTGTTTTCCTCTCTACATAGTTTCATTTTCCATGATTTGTTTTTCTTGTGATAGAATGTATATAACACAAAATTTTCTATTTTAACCATTTTAAGGTGTACAATTCAATGACTTTGATTACATTCACAAAGTTGCAGAACCATCACCATGATTTACAACATTTTTTGTCACCCCAGACAATCCAGTTTTGTTTCCCTGCCCCATCGCTGGGCACAGAAGGACCCTGCCTCGCTGCCTTGCCGTCATCCCCCGCCTTGGATAAATCCCACCATCTGTGCTCAGTAAGAATGGAGAGACTCAACTCCTTTTGCCCTTAAGATTCCTAATAGCCAGTCTCAGCTTGGCACTTCCTGTTTCCCTTCAGTGCTTATATATATCCCAAAAGCCTTCTGACCTGATACACCAGAGCAGCTGTTTTAAACTTTTTCATTTTTCTTATTTGGCCCACCCCATAATCTTCCTCTTATACTACTTATATACCTTGCCTGTGTCTCATTAAAAATTTAGATTATCTGAAATAATTGTCCTATGCCTCTTTTTCTCCTCTAGAATTTTGCCCTATCATCATGTCTGCTCCTTTGGGTTCTGTCTCTGAGAGCTCCGTGTGATCTTCTTCTTTTCTAAAACTAACAATTCCACCCGAGCCTGTGGAATTTCCTGTTCAGAACCTGGTTTGAGAGCCATACTCTCCCTTTCTTGCAATTTTGGGATGTTTCTTCTATTTCCCCTTAACACGTTGTATTTGTCAGTTCAGGATGCCATTACAAAATATGATAGAACTGAGTGGCTGAAACAGCAAAAATGTATTTCTCACAGTTCTGGAGGCTGGGATGTCCAAGAACAGGTTGTTAGCATGGTCACGTTCTGGAAGGGCCTTCCTCCTGGCTTGCAGATGGCCTCTTCCTTGCTGTATCCTCACATGGCAGACAGAGAGGGCAAGCTCTTTGGTTTCTTCTTATTAAGGGCACGAATCCCATCATAAGGACACAACTCTGATGGCTTTATCTAAACCTAATTACCTCCCAAAGGCCTCACTGCCAAACATCATCACACTGGGGGCATTGACATATGAATTGTGGGTGGAGACCATTCAGTTCATGGCACATACTCAGCTTTCCTCCTTGTAGGATTCAAAACAACTGTTCACTCTGATATCCTCTGATATTTTCATAAATCTTTCTCTTCTCCAGTCCATACTCTGAGCTGTGGCCAGCGTTGTCCTCCCACAGGACCCATCATGGTGTTGCCCTGCTTAGAATGTGGCCTGATGAATCCAAACTCCTTCGCGTGACATTTGAGACCTTCCAGGAATCTAGATTCGGATTCTGCTGATCCTTGAATGTACGTTGCACTTTTATGATGCCAGTTTTGGCTTCCAGTGTCTTGTCTCCATTCCTTGCCTCAAGTGTGAACCTGCCTGACAAACTCTGTCTTCTTCTGCCTTCTTTCCTCTTGCTTTTGTAAGTGTGTCTCATGTAGCTTTAAACTCAACTCTACATTCACCTTCCTCTTTTTATGAGCCTCACATACAAAATTTAGGCAGAAGTAGTAGCAGCAGCTGCCTCCCTGCTTTGAATAGAACCTTGCCCCTTGGGGGAGCAGAGCATTCCTGGGTTCAAGTAGGAGAAAGACTCTTATACCAATTCATCCACACTTTATTTTCTGAACACTCAATTTTCCTGCTTTGCCCAGAATCCACAGTGTTTGCTTCATGTAATTAACTTTTCCATGGAGCTTTGGCTCCATGCTTCCCTGTAGGGCTGACCTCGAGTCTCAGATATTCAGAGCACCCATGATTTCATGGAGGAAGTTCACAATGAAATGCCTTGACACCTGTATGTTCCTACTTCATGCTGCTGATAATGGCTTGTGTGACACAATATCACCAGGATTCACAAACCTATGAACACTAGTGGAACCATGGTATTGCCAATCACCACAAAACATCTATTTTTGTTCCATCCTGGCCAAGCCGAACATCTTGTTTTCTCTGTAACATCTCAGGAACAAAAGTCTTTCTGGAGTCCCTTTTAAGGCGCCTCACACTTGGTCTAACATCTTCATCTACCATTGGTCAAGTTGTTCTTTTTACTGTATTCTGGCCAGTTCAAGAAGTTACTGGTAGGAGGTTCATCATTGCCAGGGCTGATAGAACTCCTTAGGAATCACCACCTCTGTCCAGGATGCTGTGCCCAGTGGGACACCAAATATGCAGGTCTTTAGGCACTCAGTTGGAGACAGAGGTGTCTTCCTAGCTTTAACTGGAACCCAGTCCCTTGGGGGGGGGGGGGACGGGCAGAGTGTACCTGGGTCTAAAAAGGAGGACTCCAATTACTCCACACTTCGTTTCCTGAAATTATCCTTGCTTTGCCCAGAATCCACGGTACCTCTTAAGGAACTATCCTGTCTCCTATGTCTTCTTGTTCTACACATAGAAGCTTGAATTCTGCCCAAAGTCTTGGGAAGGAGAAAGCAGACATCCTTCTCTCTCTATAGGCTGCCATCATAACAAAAAAAGGAAACATTCCTTTTTCCGTCACCAGTTGCCAAACAAAATTCCCAGAACGTAATAATGGCCAAATGGTGTAAGTTATGGAGGGAGGTTGCCTATGCCTGTAGCTTCTGGGTCTCAACTCAGTGAGCCACCACAACCTCTTATGCAATTAAAAAGAGGAGATTTGGCCCTTGAATTTTCCATACCAACAGTGAAAGGTTTGGGCTGGAGTATATGCAGCTGTAATGTTGTTCTTGAGTGTTTTTGACTCATCCTTTTGGTTGCCTTGACTCGTATGGCTGGTTCCATTTTCTGCCACTCAGTCTGTGTCTAGGATGCTACTGATTAACCATCTCTAGAGTTGTGATTGGAGAATCCCAGAGGCATTTGGGTACACACTGGTGCTGGCACAAACGCAAGTTAGTTTCACGTTCCAGACCATGAGTCCCAGATTTTTGCTGGGAAAAGTGCAAAAACATGGAGCCAACCCTACTGCCCATCAAAAGTGGACAGGATGAAGAAGATGTGGTACAAAGAAGAACAAAATCATGGACTTTGCAGCAAACTGGATGGAGTTAGAAACCATTTTACTAAGAGAACTGTCACAGAAGCAAAGAGCTGAATGCCACATGTTCTCACTTATAAGTGGGCCTTAAACATTTGTCACAGTAGCACAAGGGACGGAAGAGCAGTCACTGGGTGCTACTAGGAGAGGGAGGGAGGGAGAAGGGTGGAGGGCACATGACAACACAAAGTATACTTGGTACATTGCCAGGGGGCGTGAGGGCCAGCTAGAAGCCCAGACTTCATCTGCATGTGACCTACTTATATAGTTAATCCTCACTTGTACCCCACCTTCCTATAATAAAATAAAATTTAAAAAAGAGTGTTATAGTTTTTCTTCCCTGAAGGGTGAAAGTGGAAGAAAAAGACACATGGAGTAGGGAAGGTAATGCCCAGCTAGCGCAGGAGAGAGAGAAAGTGATAGATTATGGTTCACGGTGACAGAGGTCAGCTCCCAGATCTATCAGGCAAGACCTTGAGGTTTGATATTTGGGATTTTTGTTGACTTAAAAACAAGATTTCTCAGGCATCGTTGGTATAAGAATGCAGTTGGTTTGGGAATCTTTTCATCTTTCTTCTTTGTATCATTTTGCCACTAAACCTGAAGAATGGTGCCTAATCCCACTTGACAGCGTCTGTTAAATATTTAGATGCCACTGCTAGATTCCCCAGTCTCGTTTGGCCCCTTTGAAAGTCGGGTCTGATAGAAGGAAGGCTTCGTCCAACACCTCCGTATGGGCAGCTCCTCAGAGTGCCAAAGCTGTGATTGTATACTCTCCCACGGGAATAAAAATTAGCTCTTTTTCATGAGTGTTCAAGCTGCTGCCTTATTTATCTGCCAAAGCTTCAGACTCATCTCACTGTCCAAACTGCAGTCACGTCTGGCACGCTAGTGTGTGTGAGGTGGTGGTGGAGGATGGATTTTATTTTGCATCTGCATGTAACCGCTGTTGGGTTGCCTTGTGTCACGAAGTGTCAGTTAATGGAGGGGAGCAGTTTAATGTAACAATGCATTAGGTTAGACAATGTGATGAATTCCCCAGCTCAGAGCTACTACTACTCAATGTAGTAACCACCCACTTGGGCTTCAGTCGTGTCCTAGTGGGTAGAAGGGGGTCACAGTTCAATGCTACCTGGTATTTTGGAGCAACTGTAGTACCTGGGTCAAGTTAAAAAAATACATGGAGTTGCAATTTCCAAAAATAGTTATCACTGTGCATCTGCACAGTAAACATAAGCAAACAACATATGCTTAAGCTTTTGCGTTCTGCTTTTCCTGACGATACCAGGGTTCATTTTCTTGAGGAGTGTCAGAAGTGTTTTGTAGTCTCAGCTTAATCCTAGATTTGTTTGTAAAGCTCCACAAACAAACCCAGTACTTTGGAAGCTTGGCAAATTGCTAGGTCCAGGAGATCTAAATCTCGACTCTCCATTCTTCAAGTTCTAGGCAAGAAATGACTTTAAAATGTCTTTTTGCTTTTACATATTTTGAAACAAACTCTGAAAAAAAAATTTATATTTGGAAGGAAACTTGGAAGCCAGCTGGTTTTGTATGTGTGATGGAACAAGATGCTTCCAGGTTTGCTTTAAAAAATGAAACTTCAAAACTTGAAGCCTGACATCCCTGGGGCCATTTGATAAATGCTGATGGTTTTGCAGAGCCACACATTACTTCTTTTTCCTTTCCCATTTACTTCTTTGAAAGACACACCAGAGCCTGAACTTTGAAGGGACCTGGCAGCCTTTGCTGAGAAAAGGAAACTTCTCGGGAGAGAACCTTGTGGGTGCTTTAAATATCTTGCCAGGTGGGTGCAATCACGTGAGTGGTTCTTCCGACTTGAAGTTGCCTACTTTGTGGGTTAGTTTCTGTTCTGACTGTGTCAATTGTTTGATGGTTGTTTCAAGCCAGTTTCATATCGAGCAGAGTGCTCTTTGGTTTTTGATTTGTTCCCTAATTGTTTAGAAATGTGCTTATTAAGAGACAAAGTAAACATGGTTCAGGTGTTGTGCTGAAGGCAGGAGTTATGGGGTAGTGGGGGGGGGCAGGGGAGACAAGAGAACCCACGTGGTCCTTCTTTTACATAAAAGCCCGTCCCAGAAACAAAGGCTGTTGGCGTACAAAAGCTCTCTGTACCCTGAGCACGTCTGTGGTTACGGATGAGCCCTCTCCAATGGCTGCTATCAAACTTGTCATATTTTATTCATGAGTTGTGGTATGCCTGGATGAAATAAGAAAAGCAAAGCTTCAAATCATAATTAGGGCATAAAAAAGATAAAATAGTTATTATTGTGACATTTTTGAAGAATTCTAAAATCTCCCCAATCATTCATTTCAAAAAGTTGCATGGAACGGCTGGGTGTGTGGCACATATTTCTGCTGGTCGGAGGCTCCTGGGCTCGGTTACACCCAGACCCACAGTGACAGGCTCCACGCGTACAGTGAATAAGAGCATAATTAAGGAGAGGGCGACAGCGGTAGTTATACATAAATAGAAACGCTGACAGGCGTCTTTTCCTTTTTATCATGCTCGCATTGTTACTCTGTGGTTGATCAAAATATTGCATTCCGTGTTTTGAGGGGTCTGGATCATTCAGCATGACCGGAATGGGGGGATTTGAGGGAATGGTGCCAGGAACAGCCCACATAAGAGGATATGTGCCTATATCTGCAAATGTGGTGGGATAGCAATAAAGGGTGGAAGAAAGACGCTCATCCTGTTGGTTGACATCATGACTTTGATAAAGTAAGCGGAAACACTTTTTAAAAAGACATCTCAACCTAAAAAAAAAAAAAGACCAGGTGTTGTTCCATTGCCTTCTCTGTGGACACAGGACCTAGGGGCTCTTCATTTATTAACTGACTTATCCAGAGACACCTATCAACCTGGCGTTTCTCATCTCTGGTGATTCAGTATGAGAAGTTTCTTCACTCAGGTCTTATTTTTGTTATATTGGTGTTCATACCACCTGTTCACATTACTAGATCGCAAGCTACTTGAGAAGGCTAGTGGGAGTAAGCACTTCCATGGTAGTCCCTGCACATGCCCAACTGCATGGAGTTGTCCTACCCTGGCACTCAGGCAAGATGGTGAGTGAGAGTCACACTTTCAAGGCTCGTCATGGATGTGATCACTCGTATTTGTCTTGTGGATTCTGTGATAGAAGGATCATCATTCACATTAGTCACCATTTCACGGGTGAGACACCAATGACGGATTAAATGACCACTCAGATATTAGCGTTAGGGTATTCAGTGTCACTCAGTAACTAAGTATCAGGACTGATGGTATCCCAGGTTTTCTGATCCCAAACGCTACTTCAATACTGGGCAGTGTTTTCTCACCAAATGGTGATCATGGTTCCCAATGCGTGGGTTTTAAACCCTTTCCTCCGCTTCCTGCCTCCCCCCTTTGGGAGTCCTCAGTGTCTGTTGTTCCCGTCCCTGTGCCCAGATGTACCCACTGTTTAGCTTCGACACCATGTGATAATTTGGTTTTCTGTTTCTGTGTTAATTTTCTTAGAGTAATGGCCTCCAGCTGCATCCAGGATGCTGCAAAGGACGTGATTTTATTTTTTATGGCTGTATAGTATTCCATAGTTTATATGGAATAGTTTTTATTCCACATTTATTTTATCCAATCCACTGTTGATGGACACGTAGGTTGGTTCCATGTTTTTGCTATTGTGAATAGTGCTATGATAAACATATGAGTGTAGTTGTCTTTTTGGTGGAACAATTTGTGCTCCTTTGGGTATATACCTAATCGTGGGATTGCTGAGTCAAATGGAAAATCTATTTTTAGTTCTTTGAGAAATCTCCAAACTGCTTTCCACAGGGGCCGGACTAGCTTACACCAACAGTGCATGAGCGTTGCCTTTCTCTGCAACCTTGCCAATATCTGTTATTTTCTGACTTACTAATAATAGCCCTTCTCACTGGTGTGAGATGGTATCTCATTGTGGTTTTAATTTTCATTTCTCTGATGATTAGTAACATTGAGCATTTTTTCATATTTGTTGACTACTTGTATGTCTTTTGAGAAGTGTCAGTATATGTTCTTTGCCCACTTTTTAAATGAGGCTAATAAATAAGTAACTGTAGATGGTAATATATGTTATAAAGGAAGTAACAGAGCAATACTGTAGAGACAGAAAGTGAGAGAGAGAGGGAGGCTTAGGGAGAGGGTTAACTTTATAGGATTATTGGGGAAGGCTTTCATACAGAGTTGATATTTAAGTTGATGTCTAAATGAAGAAGTCAGCCACACAGAAATAACAATATTATCATAACTTACAGTATTAATGACAAACACTTTTCATGTGCTAGGCGCTGTTTTTAATTCTTTATATTTTTAACTCATTTAATCCTTATAACAGTCCTGTGAAGGAGATGAGTATTATGAGTCACATTTTACAGAAAGGGAAACAGAGGTACAGAAAGGGAAACAGAGGCTGTATCTTTTGGACAAGGTTATAGGTCTAGTAAGTGGCAAAGCTTAAAATTGGATCCAGGCTGTTTTGCTCCAGAGCCCTTCTTGAACAGCAGACCAAAAGGCCCTTAGGGGGCTTCACAAAGATGGCCAGTGTGGTTGAAGGTACTAGAGGACCCAAGAGAGCTTAGCCAGGGCCAGGTCACATGGGGTCTTTCAGGCCATGGTAATGAGTTAGAGTTTTATTCAAAATGCAGGCTGGATGTGGTGGCTCATGCTTGGAATCCCAGCACTTTGGGAGGCTGAGGTGGGAGAATTGCTTGAACCCAGGAGTTCAAGAACAGCCTAGGCAATTTAGCGAGACCTTGTCTCTCTTGAAAAAATAAAAATAAAAAAATTAACCAGGCGTGGTGGTGTGCACCTGTAGTTCCAGCTACTCAGGAGGCTGAGGCATAAAGATCGCCTGAGCCCAGGAGGTTGAGGCTGCTGTGAGCCATAATAGTGCCACTGCCCTCCAGCCCGGGTGATGGAGTGAAACCTTCCCTCAAAAACAAAAACTGCAACGGGCAGTGTGAAAGGCTGGATAATGCTGCCACCCCTCCTCCATGATGGCCACATCCTAATCTCTATATCCTGTGACTATGTTACTTTAAATGGTAAAAGGGACTTTTCAGATGTGATTAAGGATCTTGGGGTGAGGAGATTTTCCAGGTACGGCCAATGTAATCACAAGAGTCTTATAGGAGGGAGACTGGAAGGTCAGCTCGAGAAGTGTTGTGAGGATGGAAGCAGAAAGGGATTATAAGATGTTACACTGCTGGGTTGAAGATGGAGGAAGAAGACATGAGCCGAGGAGAGCCAAAAAAGGTAAGGAAACAGATTCCCCTCCGCGTTTTCAGAGTTTGGCCCTGCCCATGTCATGATTTGTGTTCAGTGAAACCTATTTCAGACTTCTGACCTCCAGGGCTTTGCGATAATAAAATTATGTTGCCTTAAGCTACTACTTTTTTAGTAATTTGTTATAGCAGCAATAGGAAACTAATAAGCCATCTGAGGATTGTAAGTAGAGGACTGACATCCTGTGATTTAAGTTTGAAAAAGATCTTCCTGATTTTCTGATTGCTACATGGGATAGACAGAGAAAGCGAGAGAGTAGAGAAAAGGGAAGGGAAAGGGAGAGGAGAAATAAGCTGAAGCAAATTGATGGGTGGGGGCTGTTGCAATATTATAGTCAAGAGGGCTGAGGGTTATGGTGGCAATGGGGCTCAGGACTTGCTGATGGGTGGATGTTCTTCGAGGCACTCTGACTAATCAGACAGCAGGCAGAAAAGAGGAATCAGTGAAGGAGCCTCAAGATAGCCCGAGAGGTAGGAAGACAACCAGAAGAATGCGATGCCAGAAGGGCAGAATGCTTCAAAAAAAAAGGGAAGAGAAAAACTGTTGGGGGGTTGCCAAGGGTCAGTTTGCCATCTGGCCATTGGATTTGGCACAATATAGAGTATAAGATGTGTCAGAGAGAGTGGTATTGGTCAGTGCAGCTCAAAACCTTAGTTAGATGTCTTTCTTCAGACTAAGGCTGTCTTAATCACCATGGTACAGAGCCTGGCACAGGGAACATACTGCAAACATATCTGTTTGAATGGGTGAGTGACTGAATTTGGGGATTTAGAGGGAAAAATCACCTTGAGCTGGGGGCATTCAAGCTTCATGGAGTTAGAGGAATTTGGGCTGGGCCTTGAGAGTTGGACAGGATTTGCATAGGCATGGAGAAGGTGGCTGGAACTCTGGGAGGGAGAGGAGTTGAGAGTTCACCCTCATGGAGCCCCTCACTGTGGATCCGCTCCATTCTCTTCCCATGTCCTGCTCTCAGAGAGCTCACATGCAGTCTAATCGGGGCATGCATAAGGATCAGTTTACAACTGCTCTCAGTGTGGGTAGAGCAGGGAGCTGAAAAGACTATCTGTTGTCTAAGCTTGTATCATACCCAAGTAGAAAAGACTGCTTAGGAACCCACCAGGCACCCTTTGAAATGAGTTATCACAAAAGATTTCTTTAATACACCGAAGGCGTAATTTATTGAAAACCGACTCAATGTTGTTACCCTAGGACATGCAAGAGGCAAATTATTTGCTACAATGATCAAAGACCAATTTTCCCCCCAAATAGACATTTTCATTTCTTTTTTAGAAAGCTTCACTCAGTGGGGATTGTAATTTTAGCCCTTGGCCATGGCTCTTGCTTGAAAGGGTGGAGGTGGGAAATTGGGTGAGAAAGATCTTGCAGCCAGATAGCAACTGGCTCAGAGCTCAAGGAACAAGTGGCATTTCCAATGATTCATTTTAAGGGTGACATGAATGTTTAATATAGTCAGAATAAAATCTCTAAAGAGGAGGTTAGCTTTCAAAGAAGAGCAAGCCTACAAAAAACCACACCCACAGCCGGCTTTCTGGACAGATGCACACATTTCTTGGAGCCTCTGTTCAAAGCCTGGAGTTTCAGGTGACCTGTTTTCTGTCTGGAAAGCTTCATAGTACCTCCTGAGCACAAGGTTGAAGGCCAATCATTGCACGGTTTCCCCAGGAACGTGAAAGCACAGGCACCCTGTGGCCAACGTAGACAGATAAATAGTGAGGGAGACCTCCCCAGCAGTGACTCCGGAACTAATTAGCTAACAAGGCATGTAATGAGATTAATGCACGTGATCTAAGAGCTGATGATGTGCTTTTTAGGACGGCAGAAATAAAAGAGCTGAGAAGAAAGCATTACCTTCAAGAGTCCCAAATTATTATTCCTGTCAGTAATAACAGGCAGAGGGGAGGAGGGATGGTGGTGAGCATGAGGGGACCTCTTCATCACTTAGTGCCTTCTGCTTTACCTGGGACTCATGTTGCTTTATGACTCCTCTCTGTTGTGGAAAAGACTTTTTCCCCTCTTTTCCATAGCAAGTTGAGAGGCTCCTGCACTATTTATTTGGCATACATAGTAGCCAAGCCTTCTCTAATAAACTGGTTATTTCTGGAAGGACTTCTCCAGCTTCCCTCTCCTTTTCCTTTGGCTCATTTGGAGAAAAAGAAATTACATGTTAGGAGCTTGCCAAGTCCCCTCCATCTCCCCAGGTGGGGGTTCTGCAATGCAGAGTCCCCTCCATCCCTGCCAATATTAAGCCATATCCCTCACCTCTGACCGCTGGGACCCCAATAAAGCAGAATTTACCTCCTGCTCTCCACTGCTTCCCTATTTCTCATTCATTCCTTCACTTCTGTCTGAGGTAATGCTGCCCTGTTGGTCCCCAAGTGTCAAATGTGTGCAGCTCCTGGGGTGAAATATCGCCGAGGCCACCAAAGTCATTTCTCACTGAGCCTCTGACAGTTTGCTAATTAATATGATTTTGGTCATTGCGTTCTATGTTGAAGTTAGGCCAATTTCCCAGGGGTGGAAAGTCAGGCATTAATCCACTAAACCAACTAAATTACTTGTGTGTGTGAGAGAAGACAATTTCATCAGATGTGTTTTCCTGTGATTTGACATATCGCTTCACAGGCTGTGGACTTTTAAGAGTACTTTCTAATCTGATGACAGGGGAGCCTGGATTCCTGATGGAAAAGTTATGTGATTAAGATACCCCAAGATACCTATAAGCTTTAAACACACGCTTAGAGCTGTTTGCATATCATAGGGAGGGGATGCCAGCTCTATTTTAAAGATAAGGAGGAAAAAAAGCTAGCCTGTGCTATTTTTCGTCAGGCTGAATACAAGCTCATCCAGAAGAGTGTGGTTTTCTGCTTCTTTATGCCACAACTGTCTTTTTGCCCACAGAGCCACAGGAGCTTACCTTTGAAACATTAGCTGTTCACCCTAGTAATTGCTCCATCCTCTAATTTAATGAAAACCCATTAAACCGAAACAATAATTAAAATGAGACATCATCTCTGTAGGAGGTTTGCATATTAAAATCACTGTGCATTTCAATGCAGGCAGATTTTTATTCTTGAAAAACAGCATTTGAAGTAACATGTAAAAATGATTTATAATGAATAGTCATAAATTAGAGAGCTTGGCAGTTGAACATGATGCCCTGCTGTTTACTATTGAATCTGAGTAGATGTGGCAAGGTCAAGGCCAACATAGCATTAAAAAATGTCTCTTTCATGCCTGAGAATTAGGACTGTGCACAAAAGGGAACAAATTATCATTAGATTAGCCCACTGCTCCAAACTTTTGAAGCAAGCTAGAGATTGCACCATCAGTATGTGGAGTAGTTTAGGCTCTTGGAGGAGTGTCCCTTAGGTAGGGGAGACCTGGCACTGGAGTGGAGTGGAGAAGATTAATGATTCTTTCATGTCTGGGGATTAGGGAAGCCATGCACAAATATACAGAAAGAACTGCAAAGTCGGATTCAGAAGATGTGTCTCTGCTACTTGCTAGAGGAGGGATCTTGGGCAAGTCACTTACCTTCTACAAACCAGAGATTCCTCTTCTTTAAAGTGAGGCTATTAATGCCTACCAAGTGGGTTTTTATGAATATGAAATGTGATCATGCGTACAGGCACACTTGGAACATTTTGAAGCTCAAGCTCTAATGTGTAGATTTCTGGGCCTTCTTTTCACAATTCTCAGATACTCTGTAAGGAGCATACTAGCTACATACTGGGCAGTTTCTGTTATTCTTTCATTCATTCATTACTGGACCCTGAAACGTAGTGTTGCAGATGAGGAAACTCAAGGATGAAGGAAGGAAACTGAGCTATCCAAGGTCTCACAGTGGGTACTTGGTTAGCTGGGATTCAAACACTGGTTTTTCTGAGACAATAGATGACTCTGAGAGGCAGTGGTGCCTTGCTGTTGGTCTTAGAGAGATCTGGGTTTGGATTCCAGCTAGACCATTTAGTAGGACACTTTTTTTTTTTGAGTTGGAGTCTCACTCTGTCGCCCATGCTGGCGTACAGTGGCACACTCCTGGCCACCCCAGGGTTGACCTGCTGGGTTCTGGCGATCCTTCTGCCTCAGCCGAAACTACAGGTGCGCGCTACTATGCCCTGCTATTCTTTTTTAAAAAAAATTATTGTAGAGATGAGGTCTTGCCAAGTTACCCAGGTTGTTCTTGAACCTGTGGGCACAGGTAATTCCTTCACCTCGGCCTCCCAAAGTTCTGGGATTACAGGCTTGAGCCACCGCACCTGGCCAGTAGGACACTCCTTAACTCTCTGTACCTTCTCTGTAAAATGGAGATAGCAGTGCTGACATCATTATGCTACTGTGAGGACTAAAGTTGCATAAAGTTCTTAGCTCAACATCTAGCAAAAAGTGAAAATTCAAAACTGTTTGGATATTGGCTGGCTGGACCTAGACTGGAGTGTCTGGAAGCCCTATAGGCTCTATCCAATTTTCAGAAAAATGTTTAACAGAAGAGAGTTAGAAATGACCACTAACCTGGGCTCCCACTATGGCTGGCAGACCCTGCTCACCTGCCCGATGCCTGCCTACTGGGCCATAGCTATAATAACTGACCTTAAGGTTGGTCTTTACTTCAGCTCAGCTGGAATACCAAGGCTTTCATGGTACAATGGCTGCTGGAGTGACTTGGCTCTCCACCCATTCTGCAGGACCCAGGACCTACCCCACCTGCATTCCAAATAAGCTAACAATTGTCTTGTGCTTCTGATGTAGCAGACACTGTTTTAAGAGTTTAACATGTACTCATTGATTTAATCGCCACACTATCCCCATGGGATGGATGCAGTTTTATTCCTCTTTTGCAGAAGAGGAAGCTGAGGCGTGAGAGATTCACTTAACCCAAGGTCACATAACTGATAACCAAGCAGTCAGACTGCAGAGCGGGACTGTTACCCTACACTGCCCCATAACTGGAGAATCTACTTCCTGATGAGGTATTCTCTGGTTCTGCTCTGGTTATTCCAGACCTGTGATGCCTCTAAGCATGCTTTGCTTTCCTTTCTTTTCTTTTCTTCTCTTTTTTCTCCTTCCTTCCTTCCTCCTTCCCTCCTTCCCTCCTTCCCTCCCTTCCTCACTCTCTGTCTCTCTCTCTCCCTCTCTCCCTTCCCCTTCTCCTCCCTCCCTCCCTCTCTTCCTTCTTTTTGAGATGGGGTCTTGTTATGTTGCTTAGACTACCCTTGGACTCCTTGCCTCAACTGATCTCCCAACCTCAGTCTTCTGCATAGCTGGGATTACAGGTGTGAGCCACCATGTCCAGCTCCACATTTCTTATATCTCTGAGCTGAACAGCTGAGTGGTACATGTTCACTTTTGCTTGTGTCGTTATTGCTGGACTCATTGCCCCTTGCAGATAGAAGATGTGTCTTAGCTTGTGCCTGGTTCAGAAGAGTGCTTAATACAGGTTTTAAAAGTAAAGAATGAATGAACAAATGAATGGATGGATAGTTACCAGAGGGCAGGACAAGGACTGCCCTCAAATTTGTTTCTACAATAAATAAAAAAATTAGCTGGGTGTGATGGCACATGCTTATAGTTCCAGGTACTGAGAAGGCTGAGGTGGAAGGATCACCTGAGCCCAGCAGGCTGAGGCTGTGGTGGCCGTGAGCATGCCACTGCATTCCAGAGCCTGGGCGACAGAGAGAGACTCCAACTCAAAAAAAAAGAACTTGGAGAGCATCTCTAGCTGGAAACACTTCTTGCTTGCACCTTCTGTGCATGGAGTTTTATATGCCACATAGCAAGCACACCCTTGGGCTTCTCAGATTCCTGGCAGTCAGTGTGGATTAAAATGACACCTGAGGAGGAGGCTTGACCATCAGTGATTGTCAAAAGGCACCTCTGTTGTCCTCACTGATTTAAGGATACACAATTATGTGAATGAAAGCAAGTTGTTTATTTTCTCCTGTTTGTAGGATGCCCTTCTTGTTTCACCCGTTTTTATTATGTGCTCTTATATTTTAGGATAAAAATTGTTTGTTCCTTACAATATCGCTCAAAGAAGATTTTAAAAATTCAGACATATGGAAAAAAGACCATTTTCACCCACGTTAGCTCCTAATTGCTATCATTTTGATTGAAGTTCATTGTTATGTGTCTGCTATGCATCACTAAGTAAACTTTACATACACTTGACATGATGCTGTATACGTACAATTATATACCTGTTTGATGGTGTTGTCTAGGCATTTCTTATGTTATTTTAATACCTTTTGTTTCACTACGTTATCATGAATAATTTTCCATCAGGTGTATGTATCCTAATTTACTTCGCCATTCTTTACTGTTGGATAGCTTCTTTGCTGTACAATGCAGTCTTAATCATATTACAAAAATCTTTTCACTAGTCTTGCTTTTTGTTCTCCTGTCTTGTGATTCAATGGAGCCAGCATTTATACTTTACCATTTTCTTTATTCCCAGGTGTCTGACTGAGATGGGGGTGGAGGAATGGGGATGGGGGGATGGGGATGAGAGGGGACTTGATCGCTGGTGGGTTGCAGTGGCAGTGTAGAGAGGCAGGCTAAAGAGAAGGAGTGGCTACACTGTCAATTTCTTAGTGACAGAAAGGATGCATGATTTTCCTTACTGGCATTGTCGAACGTTTATAAGAAGAACTCAGCAGCCTTGCAGTGCCTATCTAATTAGCAAAATTATGAGGGTACCGGAATCTCTTTTGATTGAGCCATATAGTAATTACAAAAAATTGATTAATACCGTGTGTCACAGGATTCCTTAGGTTTCGTCCCTTACTGGAGGAGTTGGGGACGCCCAGCTGGCTTTATTATTCCTTGGGCAGCTCATTATTTTACTGCTCGTTTTCTCAATAGGTTTGGGTCATATTTGAGTGTCTCTGGTAAACGTTTTCCCTTATATTGTGTTCCAGGCTTCGGAGTCAAGATATCATGTGTTAATGTAACAAAGATTTGAGGCTCTACCGTGTGCCAGGCACTGTGCTGGGTGCAGGGCATATATTGGTAAACAATTCTTCATGGCATTTCCAGTCTGTGTGGGCAACGTAGCACTTAATAAAATGATTACATGTATAAATGATTACACACATACAGCCCTGATGCCTGTGGTAAGTACAATGAAGATGAATGAAGACAGAGAACCCAAGCTGGCCTGGGCTGGTCAGAGAAAGCTTGTCTGAGAGGGTAACAGTGAAGCTGGTACCCAAGAATAAGGGAAAGAAGGCAGAGGTTGCTTCAGACGGAATGTACCAAGGTGGGAGGAATGGAGCCCAGGGAAGAAGGGATGTGAAACTTGGGGTACTGGATTACGAGAGTGAAGGCACTGAGGGAGGGGAAAGAGAGGAGGATGATAAATAAGCAGAGGCACCAGACAAATACCACGGAGTATCATGATTGATTCTGCCGGGGCAGGAGTCAATTTTGTCTCCATTCACTTGCCCCGTGACCTTGGGCAGGCAGTGAAACTTCTCTCTGTGCCTCGGTTTCTTTACCTGTAGAATGTGGGGGATGGCTCAGCACTTTGGGAGGCTGGTGTGAGAGGATTGCCTGAGCCCATGGGTTCGAGACCAGCCTGGGCAACTTGGCAAGACCTCATCTCTATACTAAATTAAAAAAAAAAAAACCACAAAAAACTACATTATATCTTTCAGGTTATATCATTATGAATTATATCATTCCAGCTGATAATTGTGGAACATTGGATTGGCAATGACTGAGATAATTTGCAAACATGTTTGGGCACTAAAACATTATTTATATTCGAAAACCTTAGTTTACTCATCTGTAAAATAGGAATAGTGATAATGCCTTCCCTTAAAGACGTCACAAGTGAGATGACACATGCAGAACCTTAGCCGTGTACTTGGCATCATAATAAGATACACTTGTTTGCTTTTTATCATTCTGGCTTCTGGAGCTAATAGAGGTTTAGTAGATGTTATTGAGAACTTGTTAATGGAGATGGAAATCCGTTACACATTACTGGGAGTCTTCTGGTCTTCCACTACTTTCTGCTTGTGATTTCTGCTTTTTCAAAAGCTGCTTGGGCCAATAACATCTGACATTCTCAAAGAAGGGCTGTAAGACCGAACAGTGGGGTATGTACCTCCCTCCCTCCTGCCCCAGGAATCACCCCATGGTCTTCTGAATTGACATATTTCCTCTGCACTTAGGAATAAAAGCCAACTGCCATTACAAATTAACAAGTGTTGCTTTACCTTTTGAGGCCGTTCTTATCATGAACTTAAATGGGACTCAGGCTAAAAGGACGTGCCATGTCTATATCAGGAGTTTGCCATGTTTTGAGATTCCCAGTATAATTACTAAAATGTCACCTGAATTTTCCATCCATCAAGGCTGAGGCAGACGGCCCTGGTGTGTTTGTTTTTACACGTTTCTGGCCGCAGCTACTTTTGCTACCTCAAGCCACTGATCCTTAGCTAGTACACTGGCAGGGATTTTATCTGCAATGGCTAATCTGGTACCCCTTGGCAAATCAGGGCCCTGAGAATTCCCTCCAATATTCATTTGAGTAGATGTTTTCCCAGCTAAAAGAGAGATGCTTGCAGAGAAAGAAAAATGCCAGGATAATGTAAGACACGTGTGTGTTCATATCCGCACAGTGATCCTGCACTGGATGCCTTCTCCTCCTTCGCTCCTGCTTAGTAAATGCCTATTCATCTTTTTTTGAGTCAGATTCAATGATGCATCCTCCATCCTCCATGATGTCTTTCCCAATCTCCACTGGCCTTCTCTGTGTTTTGGGCATTGCCCTATTCTGTAACCTGTTGTCACAGGATGCTATCTTGCTGAGTATCTATCATCTGGGGTCAGAAATTATATTCTTGCTAAACACAGGTATATGCTTGTTGACGATGAAATTCACCACCATCCTCACAAGAAGGAAATGAAATGAAGTTGTTTCTATCTGAGGCAGAGAAGAGTGTGTGAATATCATCATTTACTTTCTTTCCTTCCCCAGTCTTCTCCCTTCACCCAACACTTTTTTTTTGCTGATGTTTAATCATCCCATTAGCATTTTTAGTCTTTCTTTAAAAGTGACTAGGTAGAACCGTTTTATCCTGGGAAAGAAAAAGCACTTAACCCTCACTGCTGAGTTAGCACTTATTAACTAGATCATGCAAAGCCTCTGAGAATTTGGAACATCATTCTTCCCCCTACCTTTAAAAAATGTAAAATATTCATCTTAAGTGGTTGTTGAGTGGGAAATTACCTTGATGCAATGGTAGCCTCCAAGTATACTCCCAGAAGTCAGAAAATGGAAAGCCTGGCAGACAGACTGAATTCAGATCCTTCAATCATGTGGCTTATTAAATCAATTTAAAATATCTAGGCGGAAGCAAGAGAAAGAGATGGAGTAATTTTGCCCATGTAGGATTGGGTGCAAGCAAGGGGAAGGACCAGCCTACTTGACTCTTGAGTTATGCATTGCTAATATATTCAGTTTCTCTCTCTCTTTCTCTCCTCTTGCATCAGCTTCCCTGTTTATTGTGAGGACTATAGCTGAGGTTAACAAAAAGGGGATAGGGAGTTCAGCAAAATACTTAGGGACAAGTAATCCTGGTCACAGCTGTAATTCGCCAGTTAATTTGATGAGCAGTGATGGGTTTTATTAGCATTTCTCAGGGAGAGTACACATGGTGACAGAATGGGAATGAAATGGATGTCGACGATGAGTGTTGGTTTTAGGGATGACATAGCTGTCATTCTGAAGGTGGTATGATTTGTACATTATGACTTGATCCTCCCTCCCCATTCTATTTGTAAGTAACTCTCTTATTCAATTCTTTTTATCTGTGTTCAACACACTTATGTTCCATTTATTCGATCTGTGTTTAACACGTTTCATAGGTTTCTAACTTGCTATCTATATTTAACACTCCTTATGAGCTTTATCCATCTCATTTGTTTTCCTTGTTCTCCCTAGCAAAATTGAATATTCTTAAGTAATACAGCAAACACACATTATAGTGGTTGACTATAGGATTACAATATTCACCATAGGTTCTCATTAATTGGTTTTTGTTGGTTGCTCTTTTAACTCCAGGAAGAAGTGCAGGCTGCTGCCAAGTAGGTGACATATCTCTATTTTCAGCAATTGACAACTTTATGTTTTATGTTGGTTTAGAAAATCAGCAGAGAAGAAAAATTGTAGAATTTAGGTGTTTTATAGATGGAAACTACCCTCAGTGCTTTCTTTTGCTATGCAGCTAGGAGCAGAATCAAGTGATTAACAGAAATAAAATGCCAAGACCAGAAAAGAACTTGGAGATTATGGAATTCAGTCTTTTCAGTTTTCAGATGTGGAGTGTGAGGTTCAGAGAGGTAAGATATTTTATCCAAGGTCACACAGCTAGTTAGCTGCAAAACTCAGAGTAGTCTCCATCCTTTGAAACTCCGCCCAGTGTTCTTTCCTCTATATTATAGGAAGAGGCGGAATTACTTTGTGTTGTTTTCTTTTTAGCAGATGAATTATGGTAAACATTTACTTGAAAAAGCTTTTCTGAAAATGAGAAATGCACATAAAGTTTCAGTGTATCAAAGTAGATGTTTCTTACATTTCACTCTGGTGAGTGCTGATAGGGTCTCTTTATTTCAATGTGCCAATCACTTATAAAGAGAAATGAAGAAAACCAGCATAACAAATATTTGGTTTTCTTGGAGGATTGAGTGAGCAGAAGCATGGTAGGACTGGCTCTGACTGTTAGGTGGGGTGCCCTGAAAAGAGGAGGGACTTATTTAGCATTACACATTATTAAAAATATTTGATAGCCACTAGCATCTGAGAAGAACCCATTTATCTCCTGGTCTTTCCAAAAGCATCATATTATTTTCTGATTGTAACATATATGGTTACTTAAAGTAACAATATAAATGAGAAAGATAAATGGAAAATACATGAATTAATTAATTCACCAAGTCCTTATTGGATGCCTGTCTTGTGCCAGGGACTAAGAAATGTGGATCGAATAATGAATAAATGAGTATGCCTGCCCTCACGTAGCTTATAGTCTAGAGGGGAAAGAAAGGGAATAACATGAAACATGAAACCAGATTGTGATAAGTGATATAAGGAAATAATAAACTGATTGCAATACATACATTAGGATATGTTATAATGAGAAAATAACCAGCGTTGGAGTAATAGAGAGACATTAATGGAGAGCCCGCTTTGGAGAGAGTAACCAGCCAGTGTCATTTGCAGTCAGAGCTGAAGGAGGAGAGTGAGGCACGCAAGAAGCCGTGAGAAGAACCCTGTTGGCAGAGAAAAGAGCACCAAGATTTGAGGCAAGAATGGACCTGGTGTGCTCCTCTGGCAACCAAGGAGAAGGGGTGGGAGAGGGAAGCAAGGATCCATTTGAGTGTGACTTTGCAGGCCATGCTAAAGGGACTATATTTTCTCCTGTGAGCGATGGGAAGCCAATGAAGGATTTTAAGCAGGAGGCTAAAAAGAACATTTGGCTGTGGTGTGGAGAATGAGGAAGGGAAGGCAGTGTGGAGACAGGGAGACTAGTTAGGAAACCATCGGAGGTGCCCTAAGGAGCAATGGTAGTGGCTTGGACAAGAGTTTGCAGAGCTGGGAAGAAGTGAAAGATTCCAGACACGGGAGTCTGCATGACGTGTTCTTGGATTGGGTGTTGAGAGTGGAAAAATGGGAAGATTCAAAGACAATTTCTAGTTTTTTGGCTTGAGGAATTGAGCGTTGTCATTTACTAAGTCTGGGGCTTCGATGAGAAAATCGAGAGCGGGTGAGAGAATAAGAGCTGCATTGTGGGCACATTAAAATGCTTATTAGACATTCACATGGAAATATTAAGTAGGAAATTGAACATATGAATCTGTTGCTTAAGGGTGAGATTAGGGCGGCAGATATAAATTTGCAGGTTATTGGCCATGGGCTGGATTATATTACCCAGGCAGAATTGAGTGAGGATACCCATAACTGATATGATATTCATATCCATTTCCTCTAGCAAGTGTTGCTGGTCAGTTATGGCTCTCTTTTTGGGGGGCCCAAGCTTCAGAATCCTGAAATGAGCTCTTCAGGTAGCCTCTACCAACCAGTTGGTTCCTAATTGATAAGTCAAAAAGGAAAAAGAAACATGTATGTTAATCAAAGGGTAGAATTTTTTTTTCTGGTGTTACATTCTAGGTGGATTTTATTAGGAGAATCTTTGCCTAGCAGGAATGATAATAAAAATAATGTAAATAAACATTTGCTAATACACTCTAGCTTACAGAGTGTTTCGCTCATACATTTAATAGGTTTTGGATATCATCCTGGAAAGTCTTCGGCTAGAATTTTCTAGAAGGTATAGAAGCATTCTTTAAGTGGCTATCTCTTATTTTAGCTATTGATAAAAGCTGACAGCAGGCCACTTAACAGTAAATTAGTTAAAGACCTTTTTGGGGGCAAAAAAAGTAAGTGTTGTGCAAGTAGTTTTTATGATAGTAGAGTGGTCTGCCTGGATTGGGTGCCTCCATGGTAAAGGACCAAACTTGCTTTCTGCCATCTGTAGAAGCGACTTTTACAGCTGGAAAAGTCTGTGCTGTTCTTTTCTGTGCTACAAACTTTAAGCAGCAATTTGAAGAATTATAGAAGGCTAAGCTAGAAAAGCATGAAGAGATCACCTAGTCCACCCCTTCATTTTGCAGATGAGAAGATTGAATCCACAAGGTCAAGAATTCAATGATATCTTTTTTAGACATCACTCTTTAGGATGTGATTCTTCAAGGTTCATATACAAGTCTGTGATGTTGCTTGGGCAATACTGCCTTGGAAGTTCCATATTTTTTCAGGGGCTTCTCCTGCAGTCCTGAAAAAAGAGCCAAGTAGTTATGCAGCCAGAGGAGATGATCAGGATGTGAGAGGAGACCACCGAACACACCTTTAATGTTCATTTATCATCCTCTGAATAATCTTCTCTAACTCTGCTCCCTGAGTGCCCCTTTCTGATGCCATGAAATGTAGTGTAAAATAATGAGATAACACCCAGTATATCAGGATGAAGGCGAGTCTGAGTATGAAGTGATGGATGTCTCTCATTATGCTGATGTTGGAGAAAGAAACATTCCTGTCCAGGAGCAGGATTAGCTAGACTCACACACCTCTAGGCCTGTTGAATTGGCCTTGACTTTAATAAATATTTCATGAGGAAAGTCATTCGTTGCATGTTTAAGGAGAAATTCCAGGCACGCTTATGGATCATGAGCATGCCTTGTATTTATTCTTTAAGCAAAGGCAGAGTTGTTTGGCATTATTAGTGCTAGTAAATCTCTGCAAGGTACAAGGTGAGGACAGGTTTCCTATATGCATTGGGGGGAGAAGGAAGCCGAGTCCATGGGAAAAGTGAAATTGGAGGCTCTGAAGTAGCATTTGGATCTTACTCGTCCCAAGATCCTCTGAATTTCGGACCCCATTTATTCGACTGCCTCTTACCTTATCAGCAACTTAATCTGTTTGCAGCAAACTGAATTGCTCAATGTCCTGTCAAAATTCCTGTCAGATAATCACTGTCTGACCAATTGTGAACTTGTCAAAGTGACAAGTGGGCATGGTGGCAGAGATAGCGTTTCCAGGATTTGCATTGAATGAATGCAGCTGTAGGGAGTGGCAGATGAGTGGTGCCTGAGAATGAAAACTGCTGACAGGAGGGGAAAATGAAAAATGCAGTGTGGATCCTTTGCACATGACATCTTTAACTATGGGTCTCCTCCCCTTTTCCTTCTCATGTCCCCTCTCCTCTTTCGCCTTCTATATTTCCTCTCTATCCTTCTTCTCCTTGCTCTACTCCTCTCCTTGATCTTCTCTGCTGATTGTCCTGCTCTTTCTTCTTAACTCCCAGATACAGAAAGAGAGATCCATGCAGCCCCTCATGTGAGTGAGAAATTAATTCAGCTGTTCCGGAATAAGAGTGAATTCACATTTTTGGCCACTGTACAGCAGAAGCCATCAACTTCAGGAGTGATTCTGTCCATCCGAGAACTGGAACACAGGTAAGAAAGCTCTTTGTACTTTGGAAAATCTCCTTAGAGTTAATGGGCTATACCAAATGCTTTGAAATTTAGAGGCTGTAGCCCCATGAAAACATTCAGCTAGCTGTGGCCTTGTTTCTGTTGAACACATTAATGAATTTCCTTTGCATTAAGAATTTACTTTGGGCAAAGTGGCTTTCTTATTTGCTTTCCAAGGACCATTCATGAGTATCTCACCTATCTTCTGGTAGAATTAGTTTGTATAAAACCACATTATATTCATTATATTTAGATCATCAAACAAGATAATTAGTTTTTAATATATTTAACGATCTTCAATAAGCATCTGTTATGTGTTTATGTGGGAATTGTACTTGATGCTGGGAATACTAAGGTGAATAATACAGAACTTTTACTCTGAGAATCTCATAAGCTAGTAGGAAAGATAGTCAGAAAGATATTATAAAGTATTGTAGATGCAATGCTAGAAGTTTATATTCAGGGAATAAAGTCTACTAAGGGTTGTGGTAGCCAAGAAAGGCTTCACAAAAGGTGCTGGTTGTATAAGGGAACAACATGAGTATATTTTTGACAGGCTGAATGGGAAGGAGTAAGGAATGGGAGGAACTACATTTCAGTAAGAGGTTGCTCTGATTTTAAGAAGGAACAGGTAGGTGGGTAAGTGGTTGAAACATAAAAGTCTGTGGGGGAAAGGGATGAGAGTTTGAGGGTGGGCAGTGAATAGTGGTCTTATAGAGGTGTAGGTGAAAGCCAGATAACTGAGTAGCTTCAGCTCCATGTTGAAAAATTTGTACTAAAGTTCCCATAGGCAATAGGTTTTAAGTTTAAAAAAGACACTCTGTTATGGAATTCAAAGTAATAATTATAAGGTAACCTAAACAATATTAATTTTTAATGCCAGCTTTCTCTATATTGGTCCTTTGAAAATATTTATGACGTACCAACTGTTTTCTAGCTTCTATGTCAGATTTTATGAAGAAATAGAAGAAACAAATTTTTCTAACGACCCAGGGTGGAGTTTGACAATACAGGAAGCAGGGCTTGGCTACGTAGAAAGCTAAAAGATCTAATAATAAAGAAAGAATAGAGTGGTGTTACAAGGAAGTGTGTAGATAATTTCAAAATTATGTAAAGGTGTTAAGTTCACTGAATTAAGTATGTTAGGCCAGTTGCTAAGGAAGACCACATAGAGAGAATACTCTTGAAGAATGGGCAGAATTCCAGCAGGCAAGGGAAGATGGGTATATCAAGCTGGAGGAACAATGTGCAGGTGAGGAAATGCAGGGAAATGCAACTGAGGGGGCCAGTGAACAGGCCAATTTGGCCAGAGCAGAGGGTCTTTCCATGAAGAATTTCAGCAGTTATAAGGATTGACAGTTTGGTCTCTTTTTAATGGTTAAATTTGTTCTCAGTCTCAAGGGCTCTAATGGATCCTGATCCTTTTGTGGGAATGTTGAAGCATTATGGGCTGGCTCTTTCTGGGTCAACCCAAAGAAATCAAAGTGATGTACATGTCTATATGAGAGATATGGGTTAGTTCAAAGGTGTTCTGTAGGCTGGGAGGAGGTGTCAAGTCAAGTCTCAGCTTCACAATCATGGAAAGGCTGTGTCATTGCCCCTATGGCCTTGTGGGGTTGGGTGTGAGGACCTCCCTGGTGTGAGGGCCATACAAATGCCCAAGAGTAGAATGTAGATGCTAGGGAAGAGAAGGAGAGAGGAGGGCAGGGAACACGTGATGACACAAGGGGTCTACTACCAGGGGGAATGAGGGCCATTTGGAAACCCAAACTTCACCTGTACGCAGTTTCTGTATGTGTTTAATCCTCACTTGTGCCCTACATCTCTATTTAAGAAGAAGAATGTGGATCTTTAGATACACCTCAGTGAACGCAGAGGAGAACTTCCCAAAGCTGATGTGAAGCATGTGGAAGCATTGCTATTACAGTAGAAAGAACACAGCCTTCCGAGTCAGCCATTCTAGTTCTAGC
Source organism: Tarsius wallacei (assembly GCA_963574415.1). NCBI lineage: Eukaryota > Metazoa > Chordata > Mammalia > Primates > Tarsiidae > Tarsius > Tarsius wallacei. The sequence goes on from CAUYQG010093015.1 coordinate 25,626, forward strand.
TTTGTGACACCAGCTATTTAATGTCCTAGAAATGACTTTTCTTGACTTTGAAATGTGGGTAGTAATCTATTTTAGAAAGTTGCTGCAAAGATGAAAAAAATGCATGGTGAGCGGCCATCCCTTAACACGTATATTTTTCTTCTCCTTGTCTAAGTATGTCTTGAAACTTTACAGGATTTCTCTTTTGGAATTAAAAAAAAAAATCTTACTTTAGGATAGGTTTCAAAAAACTTCTGTGTTGCTACATAAAGTTGTCTAAGACTACCTTTTCTTACATCCACAGTAGGATACTAATAGATCCCGCGGATGATTGAATGAAGAGGCACCTGACCATTTTTTGTTGTTACAGAAAAACCTTAGGTTTTGATACATAAATCAAATATATATGAAGAAATAGAAAGTAGATCTGAATTTTAGGGTGCTCTGATCCATGTTTGTGTAGTCTACTCAAGGCAAAGTATGAAAAACTGCATCTGTGATGCATTGGCTATGAAGAATACAGAAGACTTGGTTTCCACTCTTACAGAGTTAAAATCTAGATAAGGGGACCCAGAATGCAAGAAAATAGAGAGGAATATGAAATAGTATATATTTAGGAATATGGTTATTTATCACACCCCCAGGGTCCCTGTTTATAATAACTGACAACTTTTCATTATGTTCAGGTTCCTTTTATTATTTATCAGGGTAACAGTGGCTAGAAGATCAAATTGTCCTGCAGACATTTGGCATGAACATTTGACCAGTTATATACAATGACCAAGGACTTGGGACTCTTCTTCATTCAGTAGCAGAGGATCCAGATATGTGGTGTATAGATTGCTAGCTGCAAAGTCAGACACCCAGGTTGTTTTTGTGGTTCTCTCATATGTGATTCTGATTGTATCACTTATACTAAAGATGAATTAAATATGTATTTGCCACAATTTAGGATATGATAGGCATTATTACATTCCTATATGATTTTTAATATTTTTTTATTTTGAGTTGGGGTCTTATCCTGTTGCCCAGGCTGGAGTACAGTGGCACAATCACAGCTCACATGGGTCAAACTTTTGGGCTCAAGCGATCCTCTCACCTCAGCACCCCAAGTAGCTGGTTCTACAGGTGTGTGCCATATACCCTGTTAATTTTCTGATTTTTAAACATTTTTGTAGAGTTGAGGTCTCGCTATGTTGTCCAGGCACTTCTTGTACTCCTGAGCTCAAGCAATCCTCCCATCTCAAGCAGGCCTCCCAAAGTCCTGGGGCTACAGGCATGAGCCACTGTGCCTGGACTGATTTTTTAATTTTATGTCTTATATTTTAGTAGTTTTCAGAGTAACTGAAAACTACAGAGAGTTGTGTATTCACCACCACAATCAATTTTAGAAATTTTCATTACCCTCAAAAGAAATCCTATACCCTTAGTTGTCACCCCCAATTTCCCATAAGCCCCCTAGCCTTAGGCAACCACAAATCTACTTTCTGTTTCTACAGAGTCCTCTATTCTGGTCATTTCATATCAGTGAAATCATACACTATGTGGTCTTTTGTGACTGGCTTCTCTCACATGGAATAATGTTCTCATGGTTTATTCATGTGGTAGTTTGTGTCAGGAGTTCATTTCTTTTTATTGCAGAATATTGCATTGTTCAGATATAACACATTGTATTTATCCATTCATTAGTTGGTAGACATTTGAATTGCTTCTGCCTTTTGGCTATTATGAATAATGCTGCTACAAACATTCATGTACAAGTGTTTGTGTGGACATATGTTTTCATTCTTGGATATATGCCTAGGAATGGAATTACAGGACCAGGTAGGAACTGTTTAATTGTTTCAGAAACTGCCAGACTTTTTCCAAAATGACTATACTGTTTTATATTTCCACCAACAGTGCATGAGGTTTCTCCACATCCCTGTCAATACTTATTATCTTTCTTTTTTATCACAGCCATCCTAATGGGTATGAAGTGATATCTTATTGTGGCTTTGAGGTGCGTTTGCCTAATGGCAAACTATTTTGAGTATCTTATCATGTACTTATTGGCCATTTGTATATCTTCTTTGGAGAAATATCTACTCAAATAATTTTTTCAATTTTAATTAGGTTATTTGTATTTTTATAATTGATTTGTAGTTATTCTTTATATTGTAGATACAAGTCCTTTATCAGATTATAATTTACAGTTTTTTCCTTATTCCATGGGTGGTCTTTTTTTTTTTTAATGTGTCCTTAAAACTCAAAAGTTTAAAAATTTTATGATTTCCAGTTTATATTTTCATTTGTTGTTTGTGTTTCTAGTGTCATATTTAAGAAATCATTGCCTAATTTAAAGTCTTTAAGATTTACTTTTATGATTTATCCTATAAGTTTTATAAGTTTAGCTTTTACATTTATCTCTTAAATATTCTTTTGAGTTAATTTTTACATATGGTGTGAGGAAGGGGTTCAGTTTTATTCTTTTGCTTACAGATATCCGGTTGTTTCATTACTGCCCGAGTCCAGCTCTGGGAGAGAGTCAGGGCTTGAGGCGGGGGAATCGGGAAGTGGCGAAAAAGAAAAGACGAAAACGACAGGAATCCTCTTCCTGGGGAGAGCTCAAGGCTCTGTCCGATTTTATTTATTTTTCACAAGCTTATATAGGTTTTCCATCTAGTCCTGCACCCATAAAATATATCTTATGTTGCCAGCCAGATGCCTACGTATTTTTTTTTTCCAGACACAACAAGGTTGACCTTTTGCTACTCGGTCCCCCCCCTGCTGACTCCAAGCCATTCGTGTTTTTCAATCCAAGAGCAAGAACTAGACAGCAGTTACTACCTCAACCACAGATGGAGTTTTTCTTAAGCATTTGTGAAAATCCTGTTTTCCTCCTTAACTTTCTTATATCTATTTATTATTATAGCTATTCACTATTATAGGCCTATAATATCCTTACCCAATAAAGCTAACCCTAAGTCTTATTTAATTTACTTTCTACTATATATTTATTTCTATTAACCTTATTTCTATCCCTATGTTCCTATATTTTCTTAACTAGTACTATTATATATCTCTTATCTTACTATGTTACCTTATCTTGCTATCTTACTATTAATATTCTAACCTCTATCCTTACAATATCTTAATCTACTTGTTGTCTTGGTTGTTTTCCACCAGCTCTCAGCTGGGGGCCTGTTGTTTATGAGAAAGAGGTCAACTCAGCAGGAGACCTGTTGTTTATGAGAGGTCGACTCAGCAGGAGACCTGTTGTTTACGAGAGGTCGACTCGTTTTCCTCGGCCTCCTGCTGTTACTGAAAAACATCTTTACATACCCTAAGGGGCACCCTTTTTGCTACCATCTCACCTCCATTATGCTTATGTATAATTTCTTGCTATCAAATGCCATCGTTCATCTGCGCATCTATTATCTCAATTAAAGAGGGAACATTCTCAAGCCTATGCACGCAATCCTTCAAAGTCAG
>CAUYQG010093027.1:0-12600 GCA_963574415.1 Tarsius wallacei
CGTGCAAGCCTGTAGTTCCGGCTACTCGGAAGGCTGAGGTAGAAGGATTGCCGGAGCCCAGCAAGTCAAGTCTGTGATGGCCAGAAGCAGCCACTGCACTCCAGTCTGGGCGATGGAGTGAGACGCCAACTCAAAAAAAAAGGAAAAAAAAGAGAAACTACTTGCAAATCACAATGTTCACTGATTGTGGTTTGAGTTTCTGGAGACCCACTTCCCACTACCACTCTATATGATGATGCAATGGGTACATGTATGTACACTCTGAGTCCAAAATATAGTATCAGTAATGAGGAGAACAGAGAAAAGTAGAATAAAATAAAACAGACAAACAAGAAGCAAAAAAAAAAAAATACACAGAAAAAAACAGAAGCAGAAACCAAAGCAAATAATAATAATAATAATTAAACACACACACATATAAACAAAAAGCAAAGCAAACTGGAAACAAAACAAAAACAGGAAAATTGAACACACACACACACACACACACACCACAAAATAAAAGGGGAAGAAACAAAGAAAAGAGAGAAAAAAGGGAATTCAAATCAAACCTTCACACATACATTCACAAAAATTAAACTAAAAAAAAGAACAAAAAACAAACAAAACAGAAAGATGAACACAATCATTAACATACACAAAAACAGAAAAAATATGAAAGGAGAAAGAAAGAAAAAAGGAAAATAAAAAAAGTTGGGGAATACAGAGCAAATCCTCGCATACACAAGCACAAAGGGAAATTTTTTTTAAAAAAGAAAAACAATCAAAGAAAACAAAAAACAGCCAGCCCTCTTGTGGCGGGTTCTGTAATTGTTCCTCTCAGCTGCTGACAAGTAAGTCCCTCTGCTGTCTCCTGCAGCTTTATTCACAATCTGCCCAGAGTCCAACAGGGGAAAGAGGAGGAAGAGGTAGGGGTGGGTGGGGCTTCAGTCCTTTTCTCCCACTCTGATATGGTCAGAGAGATCCCCTTCAGCTGTGAGGTGTGGAATTGTCTCTTCCCCAGGTACAGGTGGGGGGAGCATCCCAGCTAGGCTTATCCTGGAGTAGTCTTCCTATCATGGCTGATGTCCAGTCTTCCCCTGGGTTCATCCCTCTCAGTCCTCTGACATGTGGGTCTGATGTTCAGAGAATTGCTGGGGATGAAGGGCTTGGGTCTGATATTCAGAGAATTGCTGGGAATGAGGGGGTTGGGTCACCCTGGGACTTACCACTGATCTCTCTGGGGGTCCTCTTCATCCTTTTCTGCTCACATCCTTTGTCCTGTGGCTGAATCAGTGTAGGAGATGGGACGCCTGAAACCCAGCACTTGTCCTGTCCCTCTGGAGTTTGTACTTTCACGATATTTCATCTGGGCCATAATCAACCACTGAGCACTTAATCCTCCAGTCACAGAGATTGGGTCTGTTGCTCAGTGCCTGCCTGTAGGAGGACAGGCTGAGGGCAACCTATTGAGAGAATCAAAACTAAGTAATGTGGTTGGGAAAGAAAGGAATAAGGTGAAAAGAGGTAGAGAGAATGAGGGGGAGATTACAATATTTTTGGTGCTAATGAAGACGTTTGGCTCTAACCCTAGATTTTCTTATTGTGTGAGAAAGCAACCTACCTGTTTCTCCCTTAAATTCATCAGAGTCAAATTTCTCCTTGGTAATAATTTCTTCTTCCTTTTTACTTTCAACCCCCCTTTATCATGCTTTTTTTCAAATTCCTGGATTTTCTTCAATAACAGCATAACCAGCTGCAAGAATCAGGGCTGCTGCCATTATGTACAATTCTGTGAGAATAGAAGTCAAATGCTGAGTGCCCGTGAGTGATGGTATCCTTCATCCCTGCCTCCAATCCACATTACATCCTTAGGAGACTGATATGGCATTGTTTCAAGAGTTCTATGCACACTCACTGATGAATTCCAATGGGATCATCCATAGAGAATCTCAGCACCTTTCAGCAGTGAGACTTACAAGTTCAAAGACAGCCAGAAGCAAATGAAACCTCTTCCCAAACAGTGGGCCTCACAACTCATATTTACAGGTCAAAAATGGGCTTCTTCCTACAGAGGCAGGTAGACCTTCTTAGCAACTTTCCCTTCACAATATAAGAATGCGTTTTGAAACATATTTTGAATGAAATGAAGGAATATTTGTTATTTTAAAAGAAAGTATTTCTAAGGTCAATCACTAGCATAATGTTTATGAAAGTTGACAAACACACATTTTAGCACGGGGGAGACATGTATATGTGATTACATCTATTTGTATATCTATACCCATACTTTCTATATGCATTCATGTCTATATCTATATCATATATATCATCTCATCTTTTTCTTCTAAACTTCCTGGTATCAGATATATATTTTTTAACATTATGGCAAAAAATTAATTGTCCACAAGCAATGTTCAATCTATTCACAGCTACTCTTATTCAATAAACCTTTCATGATCACCTACTATGTGCTGACACAAGGTGTCAGGAAAACAAGGATAAGTGAGAAACAGTCTCTACCCTTAATTTATAGTGTACATAATCTGCCCACTGTTTCGTAGTCACACTTTTGGCTTATACTTTTTTCTCTGTTTTGAAAACTTCATTTCTCTATGTGTATGTGTCCAAATCCTTTCATTTCTTCTTTTTTTTTTTTTTCTTTTTTAGAAAGCAGGATTTATTGAGAGGACAGAAAAGCTCCCACAGTAGGAGGGGACCCGAGGGGATTGCCCCAAATCCTTTCTAAACTTCACAATCTATGAAGTCATCTCTGATATAGTTTATGTGGAATTGGTGTTTCTTTTCTATTCTAAATGCTCATAGCATATTAGTTGTGTCTCTCTTTTGACATATAATCTATTTGGTCATTTAGTAGTTATTTATGTTCATTTCATTACTGCCAATCAGTGGTTCTATCATATATATATGGATATATGTGCACCCATACATATGCATATCTGCATCTAAAAGTACCTATTGTATATGTGTGTGTACATCCTATATTTCCTACTGTAGGTGCTGCTCTTAGTACTGAGTTTGACATACTGTAGGTGTTTAAAAAATAAAAAAAGTTTAATAACTGTACAAATGACTGTATAAATTCCCCTGGAGCACAGTATCCTTCTCAATAAGAACTGCTCATTAGAGAAAGTGATTTTCTGAGATCGTTGCATTTCCCAACAAAAATGCTGAGGTCTGTTTATACTAGATAGAATGAATTGGTTCCCTCTGACTCAAGCATCTGTTTGAAAGGTTACATTACAAGTTCCTGTAATGACCACCAAAAAAGAGGGTTATTGATCTCTGAAATTGGCAGGTACATGTCTTATAGATGGAATATTCATTTAAGAAAATTACAAGGATCAATAGCTCAAAAGTCATCAAGAGAGATGACAGGCTGTAATTTCAATATATGGTCTGCCACCCGTTAATGAAAAGGAAAAGGTCCCATTTGTCATATCTGGGTGATAAATCTTCTACGTGTATCTTTATTGAACATAAAACCAAACACATTGTCAGCAGCTGTGGTCTGGGCATCCAAATCTAAGAAATGGAGTAAGATTTATTTTATTTATCAAAGGGACTGTCCAAAGGGAAAGAAGTAAAAGTACCATTTGTTAAAAGCATAAAGCGTATGTTAAATCTGGCACGACAAACATTCACAGATGCTATTATTAAATCTAATAGTCACAATAGCCTCAAGAGGCAAACAATGTCATTTCTGCTTACCACATGGGAAACCTGAAGTCCAGAGAGGTGACAGGGCTTAGCAAGTTCCTAGAGATGTGAGAAGAAATTGGATCAGAACTAACGATTGACAGATCTGAAGCTCATAATCTTGCTGCTTGCTAAGCCATACGGAGTGAAGAAAACATAGAAGAGGAAATGCCACATAAACTGAGCCCCAGAAAGATCACCTTGAACCCTCACTGGATCTTCCACTTTCCTTCTGGTTGAAATTCAAGCAACTTATTCTCTCAGTCTCAGTTCCCTTATCTATAAAGTGGGAATAATAATATGTTAGAGAGGTGTTCAAACACGGGAAGATTCTTGAAGTTTCAGCACATCACTCTTAAATGTCAGAGCATTTTACTTACACTTTCAGACAGGAGAATATTTTTGCTGTAAAGCTGGGGATGATGGCTCACATTAGAGAGAGGATTCTTTTCTTTTTTATTTTGTTATTCATCTATCTAATTCATTTATGATCCAGTCCATTAACTTTAACATGAGCACTGGGAATATAACCCTTCCTCTATCGCATGGAAACAGCAAAATTAATTTTGAAGTCTCTATTCCCTCAACAGCCATGTTTAAAGGGTCCTTCCCTTCTGCTCACTATGAAATATACTGGCATTCAACTGACAATTTCTCCCCAACATTTTCTGAGGTGTCCTAGGAAAACAATTGTAAAATAGAGGGAAAATTAGACTCAAACAGAGCTACAATCAGATCCCAGATCCTCTTGTAAAAGTTCTATAAACTAAAATCATCAAATAATCTCATGTTTAAGAGGCTCAGTCTATTCATCTACAAAATGGGAATATTATCTAATTCAAAGTTTCATTCTAAGTATTAAAAGTGATGATGTATGTAGAATTTCTGCTCTTCAGTATACAGAAGTCATGTGAAAAGTAGTAATTTGATGGTTCTTACTGGTTCTGAGGTATAAGTATATCTGAGTATACATGGGAAAAAACACCTGGGTGATGTATCTGTGGGAGTCATTCAGAAGTCTGTGTTCTTTACAGACACTCACTTTATCTAAATTAACTACTACCCAAACAGGAGACCAAAAGAAGAATTTATGCAGTTGGCACACACCATTTGGGTAGCAGGGAGATTTTTCTGTAGTGCACTTTCCTGGACATTGAAAAAATGAAGCAAAGAATGGAGGATGACTGAGGTGAGGAGAAGCTTTATAGTCAAGAAAATTGCAGTAAAATCATCCCAGACTTCTTATGAATATTGTTCTTTACCTAACCACTCTCTAGAGCTCTTTTCTTTGGTGAAAAGAGTACAAGTTTACTCCCTTTCCTACCACTATCCAAAGTAATTGAAGGACTTGCTTTTTCTGTAGCAATAGTAGAGATGCAGTAGATGATAACAAATGCTCACTGTTGTTCTGACTGGGAGCAGACTCAGTGTTTTATGGTCATTAGCTCACCATTCTTCAATGGGAGGTATTATTTTTATACCTACTTCATAGAAAAGAAACTGAGTTTCAATAGAGGCTCCTCAAACTGCTCACTAGCCAGCTATGCAAACTCAGCTCTGTTTAATACCTGTGATATTGGACACTCTGCCAAACTGTGATTTGAGGATGAAGACAATCAATTTTAAAAACAAATGACATCGGTAACTGATGGAAAGACACTAACATTGATGATAGTCTCACTTTATTTCACAGAATCTTGAATAGGTGTTGTTACTACTTTTCATGTAAATTTAGGAAGAAAATGCTGCTCAGAGAGATCAAACAGCCTACCAAGGACACACAGATTTTCATAGACAAAAGTGGAGGATTTCATCAGATGCAACATTCATGTTTGGGAAAATCCTCGGGAGAAACAACTGTCTTGCTATAATTAGTCTGCATCAAGGTCAGCCTCACCATAAAGCATGTTGTGCATAAAAGAGAAACAAACTAAGTCTGAGAAAGGAATAACTTTGCTAGAGTTTAAAGGAATATGGGGAAATGAGAGAAAATATCTTTCCATTTGGGAAAGTGCTAAGACCATGCTGACATGGAGAGCAGGAGATTTTGCCTGAACCCAGATGTGGATTCAAAGGGAAGCCTCCAGTAAATGCCAGCTAAATAGATGAAAATTAAATTAATAAATGAACAAACAAATGGCTGCTTATTAAGAAAGAGTTTTAGGAATGTCACAGTGCCCTTGCAGGTGTTCCATTATAAGTGACTTCTGAGGACAAGAGAAGGTTTCTCCCCTTACAAGGGAAGGCCACTGGGAAGTCAGCGGCGTCAGATATTGAATCCTAGGCAAAGGCACGAGATGCCTCCAATTTAAGACTTTTAAAATTAAAGCAAAAGAAATTCGTTTTTCTCCCCAATGCTGTTTTGATGGGATCAGCAAGTTTTCTGTGACTTTAGAACAATAAAAGGTGAACAGAAAGTAGCTGGAATAAGCATTAGAGGACAAGTTAAAGATGAAACTAACATACACTGAGTCCTTGCTTTGTACCAACCATTATAAGGTTGATTTGTCCGAACATCACATGGCAGAGTCCATGGTTTTACAAATGTGGCAACTGAAGCACAGGGAGAATAAAATTTCCCTTGATTGTATGACTAAAAAAACGGGAGCTCAGGCTATCAGCACAAAGTGTCTTATGAATGCAGGATTCTGTTTGGCCCCAGCAGATGGCATTCATTTTTAATTCCTTGAGGATCTAGGAGGAGGCTAGAGACAATAACCAGCCATACTCTGTTTGACTGATAAGGGGGAGGAAGGTATGGGCATAGAATGTGGCCTGAGGCCCTAGGGTGTGCATTTCTAAGCACAGATCTGGGAAAGAAGGCATGAAGTTAGAGACTAATGCTAACATTGCTGGCAGTCTAAGGAGAAATGGATGATCAGGTGTTTTCATCAGTATTGTAAATCTGCTCTGGGTCTCCACTGAAGAGTCACCCTAGGAGCAGGGCAAACAAAAAAATAGGCCCTCTCCTCTGCTCTACTCAGTTATTTCTGGATCTTCCACCGCTTTTGACCTCTCTGGCCACACCAAGACATCCAGCTCCAATAACAACTGATGAAGGTTATTGCTTATCCTCCCTTCCCGTCTTTGCCCTCTGTGTTAGCCCTCCTGCATTTTTAAGATACTAAAATATTGTATGTCACAGCATTTTCTTTAAATAATAAATTTACGGCAGCAAAATTGAAAAAGCCTTCGAAGCACATTTCTTGAGATGAACATTGGCTTGATGTATTACAACATTTAAAGCAGGAATCCCGCACACAAAGGACACATCCCAACCTGAAATGATTAGTGGGAAAAGAGGCAGTAACGGAAAAGAAAGGCCTCTCGCCGACCTTTGCTTCCTACAGTCAGTACTAATCTTGCTCCTTTTAAATGACACCCACAGTTCATACTCCATGAGAATTTTCCCACTATGAGCTTCTGTCAAGAGAAGAATACACCAACGTAATGCATGTGTCCACATCTGGGAATGTACAGAAATATATTAGCAAAGTTGAAAGGACTCTTTTTTTTTTCAAGAATGTATATTTTATTTCTCAGTTAGATTGCACTTACCTTGAACCTGAGGACAATGTATTTTATCTGTGTTTTTTTTATTTTTATTTTTATTTTAAAGATGTAGGGTACAATTCAGGGTTAGGTATACAAAAGGTCATTGTACAAGTAAAGTTTGGGCTTCACTTTGGCCCCATGTCACCTTGTTTTAGATCAGGTACCCTTACTGATGAAGTGGCCCTGCCCCTCCCCTCCCCTGACAGTGTTGCGCTACTGCCAATCCCTTTCTTACAGTAGTATGACAATTGTTCAGGGTCCACTTATGAGTGAGAACATGTGGTACTCAGTTCTTTGTTTCTGTGACAGATCACCATCAAGTACTACAGACTCTAAATCCATCCAAGCTGCTGTGAAGTTCCTAATTTTGTCCTTCTTTTGGCTACGTAATATTCCGTCATGTATACGTACCACATTTTTTAAAATCCAGTCTACTTTCGATGGGCAGCACAGTTGCTTCCATGTTTTTGCTATTATGAATAGTACTGCAATAAACATACAGGCGCAGGTATCTTTTTTGTAGAATGATTTGAGTGACTCCAGGTATATTCCCAGAAGGGGTTTGCTGGATCACATGAGAGGCTGATATTCAGATCTTTTCGAAATCACCACACTGTTTTCTATAGAGGTTCTTAAAGGCACATGCACCTTTTTTCAAAACGTATGCTAGTAATTCCCAATTTGAATTTGTTTCGAGGGCAGAATAAATCACTGGCTAGTTGACCTGAAGAATATGAGTCCTGTTCTTTGTTCCTGATTTAATTGTACTGGGCAACTTCCAAGGCACATTTTAGATTGCCCTCTTAATTTATTTTAATGCATTTGTCAGACATAGGGAGGGAGCGGGCCAGATTATCACACTTTTTGGAGATCGTTTGCAGTTTGTTGGTTGACATTTCAAAATAAAGATGGCCCTTTCAATTAAATTATGGTTTATTAATTTCATGCTATTACACTTTAAGTCACCTTTGAAATTTTATAATAACCTATAATTGATTGGTTTAGTGAACTGCATCTTAATTGAAAAATATACTATCTAAAAGCTATTCTAATTAGCCATTATACAGGTATTTAGCAGGCAAGCTGATGCGGACACATTGAAAATAAATAAATGAATAAATAAATATGTAAATAAATTATTTGCCAGTTCTGTCTGATGGTAATGCTCTATTTCAGAGCACAGAGTTGTGATCTGGGGCTCAAGGGGTAGTTTGAGAAAGACTAAAATTGGTACCTCTTTTATGACAAATTTCAGTTCAGGAAAAAGTGACTGATTTTTTTTTTTACCCTCGTTATTATACTCCATTGAATTTCCTTCATTCATTTACCCAGCTGCTGTTTCAAAAATAAGGTCTTCGGACAAAGCTTATTTTAGATTTAGAATTATGGGTTCTGTACAAAGAATTCAAAAAGCATGCTTCACAAGAAAGTTTTTTGTATCATTTTTGGGACATGGGATTTGAAAACCTATAAAAATTTATGCTTCAAAGTCTACTTTATAAAAATCTGATTTTTCTCAATTTAGATGATGGTTACAGCAGTGTATACATTTGTCAGAAGTCACGCAATTGTATATTTAATATATTTAAATTATGCCTTCACTTAAAAGAAATAGGAATTAGTGAGAAAACATCAAGTTTAACTAGATTCCTATTTTCTTTGGCTAAGAGAAAGGAAATATAGACTAAGAGTCATTATTTGCTAGTGAAAAAAACAGAAAGTTAAAAGTTTTCTGCTACTTCATCTTTAAAAGATCATTATTATATAGCACCTTCTATATTCATGCCATTTATTTTAAAGTGAACCCAACAAAAATGTCTCACATGAAAGTCCTTTCAAAGCTGGATGACCTGAAGTTGTACAACTTGAAGTCTTGTAGGAATTAAAAAATAAAAAGAAAGAAAAGGAAAAAAAAGAGCAGGATGCGAGTAAAAAGCCCAACCTGCTTATAATATATTTAACCAGCAAATTACACTGTTAGCCTACAATGACAAATTTATCTCCAAATACGCTTAGCTGTTCTGTGTTTGTGGCACTAATTTTCTTCCAATTTGCCACTATTTCATAAAGTTTTGTCAATCATAAGCACTTTTTAGAAGACTAAAATGGTGAGTTAATGGTTTACTCTAAAAGAGACAAACAAGAGGGAAAAACAGCTGCAGCATTTAAGCACTAAAGGAGAATGTCAATGGAATGAAGGAGTAAGTGGGCATTTAAAGAGAAGGAAATGCTAGCATGGGGGCTCTCTCATTTGTAAATCTATTGAGGATTGTTTAAATACATTTCTTTTTTATTGATAAAAATCCTGGTGACTATCTGCATTCCTGCTGAATGTCCCCAGACTGGCATCTTCAAACTTAGCAAAGTTGAACTCCAAGGAAATCAAGAAAAACTCGGATTATGAGCATGTGTATCTTCCCTGTAGAACTTGGAACTCAAGAGCAGAAATGACATGACGTGAGCCTTAAAGATGGTGACTTGAAAAGGTAGACGGGAGTAAAATGTATCTTAGAAGCACAGTAGTCCAGAATTTTCTTGCCTCTCACCACTGTTCCCTGCGAACTATTGTTTTTTCCTATACATTCTGGAGAAAGGTGAAGTGGGATATGAAAACTGAACACCAATATTTAAGTCTCTGTATTAGGAAGTTTGACATACCTGAAACAGATGTGTGGAGAAGATTATGTCTGCCACAATACATTAGCCAAAAATGTCTTGGTTTGTCCTTAATTCTTGATTATTCTGAATCCTCCAAGTTATCCAATCTGTTCTTAATAGCATAGAATAAAGACCTCCTGTGCTGCTCACTGTATATTTTGCAAAGACTTGTATTATTTTTCTTGACTTAAGTCACAATTTATTTCCAAAGCTATCTCATTATTTCTATCATCAAATGGAGCTTGTGTGTATGTGTGTGTGTGTGTGTGTGTGGTCAGTCTTAGTATGATATAATCTCTTGCTTCACTTCTGGAGTAAGATTCCTACTCTCCCTTCAATTCTACTGCCTTTAGCTGCCTTGGATGAAAAACCCTGTCTGTATTTTATTTCTATCTTTGCATATCTCTTTGAAAGAAACTTTCCAGTTTGTTAATCAGGGAATAAAATTGCAAGAGAATTGTTAAAACAAAATTTATTTTCATTCACTTTGGAGATAAGGGGAAGATCGGTCAAATGGATGAGTAAGGAGTATAGGCTTACCAAACAGCGAAGATGGGGTTTAGTGGAGCAAGACAGTTGTAGGCTCTGAAAATTCATGGCTTGAGGTGCCAGGGACCCTCTCATCACCAGGAAAGCAAGTGGGACCATGGACTCCTTGTCCCCAGAATGATGGGATATTCATCTCTGTCATGTGCATTGGTACTGTAGCAGCAAGGTTTATTCTCTGCAGTGGAAAGAAATGGGAACTCAGGACTATGGATAGTTTCTCTCCTCTATTTGTTTAAGAAGAACTTCAAAAGTAAAAAAAAATTATCAGAGGAGCAAAAAAGTTTTTTGTGGACTACAGATGAGAGAATAAAAAACTCTTCTCTGGCACTTTACAGCTGGAAAAACCGAGGACCGATGAGTCTGAATAATTAAACTTCAAATGCACATAACAATATATATACACATCAAGCATTAATACACACACACAAATAAAACTTTTTATCTTGAAAATGCACTGTGAGTCAGTTCCTGTATTAAATGCTGGGGACAAAGTGATAAACAGGCATGACCACTGCGCTTGTAAAGTTTATAGGTTAGTAGGAGAGACCATCATTAGATAGCTAATACAACAGGATGTTCTGTTTTTGCTTTGGCTAGTGTAGAGGAAAAAGTTTATTCTGATTTTCAAAGTTCAAATAGCATAATTATATTTCTTATTATGGAAGCAATGCATGCTCATTCATAAATATTTGATTGTATCATGCACACATCTCTCTAACCTGTTTGTATCATTCAACAACATGCAAGGCACATTATTCAATGTCAGAATAGGGTTTTTGTCATCATTTTTTTAAATAATGAAGGAAAAGAGTGATGTCTTGCATCTCTTTTGTATCCATTCCAATACTAGGGCCACAGTAGGTACTCAAAGAATTAGAAGAACCTTATCATGGATGCAGCTGGAGACCATCATTCTAAGCAAATTATCACAGAAAGAGAAAGCTGAATACTGCCAACTGAATACACATAGGCATAAAGATGGGAACAACAGATACTGGGGACTCCTAAAAAAGGAGAGGGAGGGAGAAGGACAAGGGTTGAAAAACTACCCATTTGGTATCATGCCCACCACCTAGGTGAAAGGCTCAATAGATGCCCAAACCTCATCATCATGCAATATACCCATGTAACAAACCTGCACATGTACCCCCTTGAATCTAAAAATACATGTTTAAAAAACAAAACAAAATGGCTGCATGATACTTCAGTGTATGAATGATTTTAGCTGTTTTTAAGTTATTTGTTATTTAAATCATAATATATCCATATCTCACTTTGAATATGGATCTTTGTGATTTTGCTGTATAGTTTAAAAGCAAATTAGACAAAATGCTTGATATCATTTTGTAACACAACACAATCTATTATTTGTCTGTTTCCTTTCTGTTTAAAAATAGACTAGTACTTTTGCTTTACATAAACCTTGATCAAATCCTGGCTCTACCAATCAAAAGTTGCCTTGTGTTTTGTTTTTATCTCTCTAAAATATAGTACTTATTTTCAAAATGAGGACACCTGTATCTCAAGGTTCGTCCATAGACTGAAGATGTCAATTAAGATAAAATGTTTATATCTGCCTCTGCTCCATTTGGACTTTATTATGTCTATGACAATTCTCTACTACTTGGTGTTTCCCCTTTGTGCAATCAGTCTCTCTTCCTTGTAGATAGGCATAGAATGCTAAAAGCACTTTGTGTGAATGAATTTAATTAATTTTCCAATAAATTTCAAGTGGGTACCATGATCTTTGCCATCCTACATGTAAAGAGACTCAGAGAAGTTAAGTACATTCCCTAAGACAACCTGACGATAGATAGTTCTTCATAATGATGTACAGACCAGGGGAAGAAAAGTCATAATTAAGACTGGAGAAACAGGCAAGAACAAATTACATTAAACACTGTTTGTATTGCAATAAGAAACATGAGTTCAAAGAGCTCAGCTCCAGTGCAATGACAGACAAGTGGAGATGATAATCATCCCAAGGGGTATGTAAGTCTAAAGTACCCAGGAAAACTTAGAAAAACTATATTTGCTGTGAACCCCTACCTCACGTCTGCTGCACTGTATTCTATACGCCCCCTCTTAGCTCACGTTTAATATGTTATATAAATTCTTAGTCCACGTTTGATATGTTAT
>CAUYQG010093030.1:0-14207 GCA_963574415.1 Tarsius wallacei
CTCAAGCGATCCTCCCACCTCAGCCTCCCCAAGTAGCTGGGATTACAGGCACATACTACCATGCTCAGCTACTTTTTAAAATTTTTGTAGAGACAAGATCTCAGTATGTTGTCCAGGCTGGTCCTGAACTCCTGGGCTCAAGCAATTCTCCTGCCTCAGCCTCACAAAGTGCTGAGATTACAGATGTGAACCACCCTACCCAGCCTGATTTTTGCTACTCTTTGTCTTCCCTTTATTTCAACTAGGGTTTTCTTTATATATTTTTGTCCTTTAATCATTTTGATGCAACTTATTTTATTAACATCACATAACTTCATAATAAAATTTACCTTTTATTGGAAAGTCAGAGTCCTATTAGGGCTGCTTGATCAGATGTTGTTTTAAACCCCAAATTCCTCATAACTTTGGCAAGTACATCACCCACTTCTTTTGAGTTATCTGTGGAAGAAGAATTGGAACCTCAGAGTATTGTGCACTTGGTAAATGTGGGTGGTTACTCTTATGCAGCAATAATTATCAGCTTCCTGCAGTGCTTTGGGACAGAATTCTGGCCTATGGCCATTCCTGGGTAAATGGCCCCATCCATTACTCTGACCTGCTTTTGATTAAGGTGCAAAGCCTAGGCCATTTAGTTCTCATGGAACCTCCACCCTTATAATTAGGATGAACCCTTTGAGGCCCAGAGACTGAGAACATCTGAGCCGTGTGCTTCTCAGGAGAGCCTTCTCGACACACTTGACCTCCTGTTACCTCTGCTTGGGCAAATCTGTGTTTCATTTAAAAGCAGAATTTTTTTTTAATGTAATTCACCTATGTCTTAATTCTATCCTCTCCTTCTAACCTAGTTATTCGTCATATTAAGATGTAATAAGTTATACAAAAGCAAAACATCTTAACAATTGGAACCCAGTAGCAGAAGTAAACAGTTTTATGGAATCATGCTACAGTGAGTGGTCTTCCTGGTTTTATCCAGACTCTGTCTATTGAAACGATTAAGCTGATGAAAACATTGAGGGTCAAAGTTTATGTTGTTAACTGTACTTGACAGTGGCACACTTGCAGGCAACCAAGTAGACTACTTTTTAAAAAATAGTTTAAAATATTGAAAATGGTAAAATAATTTTACTTGCAGCTATTAAAGATGTCGCCGTCTCATTCTTTGATCTGCTGATATATGACAAAACCCAAGTCTGTGTACTTGTTACTCATGTCTTTGGCATCATTTTTACACCTTGACTTATGGTATCTTTTCTAGAAAAAAATGGGAATGTTTTCACTTTGCCTTCTGTATAATCAATTAGGGTAATTCTAAGATTAGAATGTGAACATTTTTGTGACTTTAACATATATTGCTATCTAAAACAGTCGGTACCAATCCACAGTGCTGCTAGCAGTGTATGAATATATTACATCTTACCAAGGGTGGTGTTTCATTTCAGAAATTTCTGTCGGCGTTAGGCATGAGATAGGATCTAAGTTTTATTTGCTTTGTGTTTCCCTATTGAAAATTTTAAATTAACAATTATAAACAAATATTTTAAGCCATAAGTTATAACTTTACAAATTATTTCTAAAAAATAAAATGTATTTTTTACTGTTCATCATTATATTCGGTCCAGATTATGCTGGTGCCCTAAGGAAATACACACTGAAGTATTGACACGGAGCCTGCAGGTGTGGGCTAACCAGGATGAGAAAGCCAACATTGCTGGTGGGAGACCTGTGACTCTTGTAGCTGTGTCTTCCTTTTCTACTTCACAGAGGCGTAGCTTTTTTTGTCTGTGTTCATGTGCCATGCACCACTTTTAACAGGTGGTTACACTGTACCTGATCTAATTACTTGGAGCTTTGAATTATTTACTGTTTCCCTTCCTTAAGAATGTGAAATTTATAATTATTAATGTGAAGGCAGCAACTAAAAATATAAATATACCTATTTATCTTAAATGTTCTAACAATGGCAGAACTACTCATTGGCACTCTTGTTAAAACTCAAGAACCAGAGCTAATAAGAAAACTTTAGGCTAGACATTTGTTTAGGTGTTATACATGAGGAATGGAAGTGGGGAAGAGTCAGCCATCCGTGGATATGACACGAATTTCTCCCTTTCAACACAGTGAAACCTTGACTATTTGACAGATCGAGAAATAAAGCATTAATCTGATCTGACTAGATAAATAGTTTATCCCCTTAGGCACTAAATTTTATTTAACCATATTTATAATAAAATTTTAGAACCTTATGGGAACATAATATTGTATATAATAGCTCAGAAAATCAGCTTTGAAATCAGCAGTTTAAATCATGTGTTTGAACCTGGTACTGCTATATACCACTTGTGGCCAAGTTACTTATTCTCCAAATCATATTTACCACATCTGTAAAGAAGAAGGAAATAGCATTATTTTCGTGGTTGATGTGAATATTAGAATGCTTGGCAAAGTACTTGCTTCGTTGCATTGTATCATTCTAGCATAGTGACTACTGTATTAGCTTTTGGCGTTCCAGTGGATTGGTTCTAAGGTATTGTCATTTTTGGTAGTGTAATACCTGTATTTCAGTTCATCCATCAGAGGCTTTATCCACCCACTCTGAGTTTCTGATTCCTCTCACCCTTTCCTCTCTTTCTGACTTTCCTCCTCCGGAGTTTCTTCATTCATGTCTTCTTTGCCTTTCTTTATCACTCCTCATCTGTAACTCCCCTATCCCTGTTCTCCTCCCCCTTCATCTTTCTACCCCAAAAGAAAAACAAGCTGATTGTGGATCTGACTAGAGGAACTCCTTGCCCTCCATGGATATCATTACCAGCGAAGAATGGAAATAGTTTGCTGGTAGGAAAAATTTTAAATGCTACACCAAGGAGCAAGTGTAGAAGCACTTTCCCAGGGCTGGGGCCAGAGAACAAGGAAGATTCTGTTGTCCAGGCCATCTGAGGGACAGGCAGAGCCAGGAGTGGCCAAAGGACCAGGCTGAAGAGATGCCCAAAAGGCTGTCACTGTAATTTAAAACAAACAACAAACTTGAATCATTTATCTTAAGACCAGAGTTTAAGAACTCAAAAATTTAATTTAAAGTGACTTGCTGAACCAAACTCTTCTCTACTGGAGGGTTACACATTACATTAAGATTTTGAATTGAATAAACTTGTGTTCATGTAGAGTTTTTCCCAGATTGTCATAATCCTCAAAAGCAGAAAAAAAGTGGACAGTGAACAAAAACAAGACTTTCATTATACAAATACTTCTTATTCAAGTTGAAAGACTTTTTGAAACAAGAAGTTTACTCATCATGGTAGTGAACTTAACCTAGGAAAGTGGGCCAGATTCTCCATCTGTGCCCCTGGAGCTGACATAGTGAAAAGTGGATGGAAGAACCTTTGGGAAATAATAGCTTAAAGCTCTGTTTCAATGAAAAAACTTGATGTTTCTGCATAAAAACGCACGTAAGTTCTAAAGGCTCTTTCTACCGTTTTCTAACCAGAGGTGGATTTGTTTGAGATTAGAGTCTGAGAAAAGTGGTTTGAAGTTAGTTTACGGTAATTTTTATCACCATTCCCCCAACTCAGAAATAGACTTATTTTGTATCTGGGAAGAGTTACACGAAAATATAGTTGGGTTTTGATGATGACACACACACAAAAGTTTAAATGACCATTAATTTTACAATTTTTATTATTAGCAAAGTATTCTTTATTTTAGTCTTTACTTTTAGTTTATTTTATGTAGGGCCTATTTTTAAAATAACAATTTTTATTTTATCTGCCAATAATACTCAAATGGTTGTTTAATATCTATATTTTATAAATTTATATTTATATTTTTGTTTTGTCATCCTTCTAAATTTTTATATTTGAAGTATGTTAGATATTTGGTTTCGCTAATTTGTGTTTTTATGAATTCACAACAGTTCTAAATAAAGTATTAGTATCGGTATGCAAAGTCAACACTTTCCTTTTGTTCCAGTATTCAGTCCCACTTTTAGAAGTCTCTAAAAGATGAGAGAATTTAGCCAGCTTGACAGGGATTATGGAAAGAAGGTTCATCTGTTTCAGATGACAACAGGCACAGTGAATGTGAGCAGCTGAAAGAGAAGCTTAGTGAGTTGGGTCTCAGTTTAGAAGAATGAGACAGGTGAGACAGGTCTGCATGGAACCTGGAGTAGTAGGCAGGTGGTCGATTTTTCAGACCTCTGGGAGCCATGAGAAGTATCCAAGAGCCTAAGGATTAGGCTGAGTAATGGTTGGTCAGACAGGCGTTTTTGAAGGATCATCTGGGTGCAGAGTGAATGAGTGATGCAGTAACAAACCTGTTAGAAAATTGTTGTAAACACTCAGCCAAGTGATGACTAAGGCTAAATCACCAGCGTGGGGAAGCAGCAGTAGATTGGAGAGGATCTAGGAGCTAGAACTCGCAACGCACGTGAATCCATCGCTGAAATGGGACTGCAGGGAGAGCTGAGCAGGTTTATGTGGGAAGGTGGTGGGTTCGCTTTTGCTGATACCCGTGGGACAAACAGAGAGTTCCAGGGGTAGATGTGAAGGTCTTGAGCTTAGAGAAGACAAGTAGACATGTGGACTTGGGGAATCTTCAGCTGTGAGATACGGTTGCAGTTCTGAGAGTGGGTGGAATATTCCCAAGGGAAGAGGAAGGGAAACAGCAAGAGCAGCAGCCAGGGTGGAAGAAGGACGGTCAGAAGAGGGTGCTGTCATAGGAACCAGGAAGTAAGACTGTTTCTAGAAAAAGTGAAATGATCATCCGTGGTAGATATTATGGAGAGGTTGAGCAAAGGAAAGGTCAAAGCACCATTTGTCTTAACAAGAAGGCAGGCCTTGGTGACCCATGCAGTGGAGGTCAGATGGTGATACTCTGACTGGAGGAATTAGGCAGCCATTTCAAGAAGTTTCCAATGATAGAAAGGAAAGAGAGGCTAACTCTTCGCCTCTGAAGGGGGCCACAGACTTGAGAGTAAGTGTGTATTTAAAGGTATCCAGAGATGGTGGGAATTGGCAGGTAGAGAGGAAGGAGTTGAAGATCAAGAGAGAGTAATCCAGGCATCAGAGTTCCTGGGGAAGTGGGATGTGTGGAGGCCAGGAGGGGAGGAGGATTAGGCTTTGATTACAGAAAAGGAAGCAAGAGTCTGGATGCAGGTAAGTTTGTGTGGGTAATGAGGAAATTTGTACCTAAAAATGGGCTTCTGTGTTTCCTTTGTGTGATCATCTGCTAAGACTAAGAAGGCACATGGGGACCAGGGGTTGGTAAGGAGAGTAGAGGACATTTGCAGCCTCTGCCCTGGAGAAGCAGAGGGAGCTGAGCAGGGAAAGCTTGAGCCAGAGACATGGAGATTACTGAGCATGAGTCGAGAGCAGCCCTGTTTCTGAATTTCTCCCAGCAACAGAAAACAGCCATCCGCCCTCCCTACCTGAGGTATGTGGGGTGTATGTGAGGAGCTTCTAGAAAGTCATATTTCAGTTGAGTCCGTGAAGTGCAAGGAACAGATGACAGATGTGACTCACACTCGTCTGATATGCCCCCTCTTGCTCAGTGCTACAGTGGTACGGTCCTCTGAGAGTGCTGAAGTGTACCTAGCTCTTTGCTCCTTCAGTTGGTGGCCCCAGACTGCTGTCTTGTTTTTCTTTAAGTTCTTGTCTGCTTTTTTATACTATTTCTGTCTCCCCCTTTCTGTTTTCTCCTTGTCGTCAGTTGTTCTATCACATTGCTGTCTGCATGCAAGTCTATATCAGCCCTACACCCTGGACTTTGTCAGCATCTGGAATTCTCACACCTCTGAAATAAAGCTGTGGGCTTGAAGACCAGACAATCAAGCTTATTAGAGTTGTGTGCAAAGTAAGAGTCAATAAACTGAGTGTGGCTCTCATGTGCTGTGCTTGAGGGTATACATGAGTGTGTGCACATGAATGTTGTGGCACTTACTGGCTCATTACTCAGTTGTCCATACATGAGATGTTTGTTGCCTGAATTCCCATCGTGGTGTTGTTGTTTTGAATTTCCATGGATTATAATATTTCTAGCGAGCCCTCAGGATTTATGATCATATCTATTGCAGTCATTTATTCATGCCTGCAAAGCATTCTTATGGGCATTCCTGAAATTTTAAAACTACATTGTTAGACCTTTTATGCTATTATTTCTTATTATTCTCATGGATTTTCAAATACTTATATATTTTGTATGGAAATAACATGTATTTTCAAATACTTACGCATTTTGTATGAGAATAATTGCCATGCTACAACTCGGTCATTTAGCCATGTCACGTCACTGGAGTAGAACAATGTAAAGTAAGTATTCTGGAAGTTTGAAAAATAAATTCACTACTCTAGATTTTCATGTTTTTCCATGTTTTATGGACTTCATCTGTGAACATCTCATGTACATATCAACAATTTTAATTTTTTTAAAGAAGCATATACTTAATTTACAGTAAATGCCACTTTTAACATTTTCTATAAATTAACTGTGATCCTGACCCTCCTTTTTGTCAGGAGGAAAGTCCATTCAACTCCAGTCATTTGGAGACTTTGTGCTGAGGTTCAGGGCCTTGGGCAATGCCAGAACATTGAGGAGATAGGCCCTTGGCTCATGGGTGCCCTGGCCACACAAGTGACCTAGCTAGCTGCATACTGTGGGAACATTGTGAAGGCCAGGGTTTGGGACCTGCCTCCATGGGCACTGTGATGCTGTCTGAGCTCCTGCTCCACTGGAAACGGACTCCTGAGAACAGAGTACTTCCTGGTGATCCATCACACCATCTCTCCTCTCCAGGGAAGATTTTTAATCAGAGGAAAGCCCTCTCTCCTCAATCTCTGTTCTCAATAGGTTTAGGATTTTTTTTTTTTTTAAACAAAAGCTAAAAAGCCCTCACATAAACCTTAGGGAGAGAAGCACACACAGTGCAACTTATTTAAACAGTGGCGCATAGGGAGAAAACACAAGTTTATTTTAAGAGATAGTAGAGTCATTAATTTAGAGTAGTAAAAAACTCATTAGGCAGCCTCTGCTTGGTGTCATCTCTTCTGGAACTCAACCTGTGTAGCCAAGTCTTTGTTTTTATAACTCACTGAAGAATATTCAAATTTGTTAAATGTTTACATTTTATTAGGATGATTTCTGAGTGGTGACCTTAAATACTGAGCAAAATATAACATTTTCTAAGTATTAGGCTAATTTTCTAACTTTGTTTTGTCTTATTTTACCTAAGAACACTGGAACTATTTTGGGGCTGATGAGAATCTTGGTCCAGTGGCTGTGAGCATTCGAAGGGAAAAACCTGAAGAAATGAAAGAAAATGGATCTCCATACAACTACCGAATAATTTTTAGAACTAGTGAGGTAAGTTACACTTGAGAGAGGTTTGAGGCTTGACTGAAGTGGGGAAAAAAAATAGAGAAGTAGCAGTAGCAAAGCAATGAAATTTGTTGGTGAAAAGGTGAAAAGCCAAACTCTATAAAATATTTAAAGAGGTTTATTCCGAGCCAGATTTGAGTGACCATGGCCTAGGGTACTTACAGACCAGGAGGTCCTGAGAACATGTGCCCAAGGTAGTAGTTGGGTGATAGCTTGGTTTTCTACATTTTAGGGAGACAGAAGTTTACAGGCAAGGACATAAATCAGTACATGTGAGGTTTACAGTGGCTCAGCCTGGGGATGTCTGGAGGAGAGGGCTTTACAAGTCATAGGGGCATTTTAGGGGTCCTTTAGTTGACAGTTGGTTGAGACAGTTGATCTATTATCTAAAAACCTGAAAATCAGTAGGAAGAAATATCTGGATTAAGACAAGGGGTTGGGGAGACCAAGGCTTTCATGATGCAGATGGAGTCTCATTGGTGGCAGCCCTTGGAGAGATGGCAGATGCCCCTTATTCCAGCTTTAAAGGTGTCAGGCTCCCAGTAGATCCCTTCTGGATTGGGAAGACCTGAAGGGGAAGAGCTGGCTGTGTGAATGGAGACTCTCTGCAGAAGCAGAAGACGGCTTTGCCTGGCTGTTTCAAATTATGTCACAGAAATATATTTCAGGGTAAAATGTTTTTATTTCCTTCAGGGCCTGCTTTCTGTTGTATGATGCTTTACCAGAGTCAGGTTGGAATTTGGTACTTTATTTCCACAGAGTCTGTTTTGTCAGTCTTATGGTCTCTATTTTGATACCTAAATTCCACAAGGGAAGAGGCTTAATGAGGCGTGACTGACCTCCCTTCCCCTCATAATCTAGAATTTCATTTTTCAGGTTTTCCTCAGCTAAGGGAATTTCTTCAGCCACTTGAAGTGGGGAGGGGCTTAGAAATTTATTTTTGGCTTATAACTTTGGTAGCACATGGTTACAGATGTCTTTGGAATAAACAAAGCATTCATGCTGGGGTGGTGGAAGTGAACGGGATGGATGGATCTGGATCCTTTCTTTTTCATCTGACCCTGGACAGATGCAGTAGAGTCATGGGAGCTCTTTGTTTGTTTGTTTGTTTGTTTGTAGAGATAGGGTCTCACTCCCTCACCCAGGCTGAAGTGCAGTGACACGATCATGGCTCACTGTAGCCTCAACCTCCTGGGCTCAAGCGATCCTTCCACCTCAGCCTCCCACGTAGCTGGGTCTACAGGAGGGCACCACCTCTCCCAGCTACATGAGTGAGAGTTTTGTCTCAGAAGTGTGGCCCAAGGAAATCGGAGTCCTCAGGATCCCAAGTTGGGTGCCGTGCATCCTGCTTGAACAGCCAGAAAGCACCAGAACAGCCTGCAGAGCCAGTTTCTATGAGAAGGCCACCGAGGACAGTATTCACTCTTCCAAGATAGTGCTTTGGTCAGGTCTCTGCCCAGGAGAGGGAAAGACTCCTTCCTTCGCCACCTCACTGCTGTGTCCTGGACCTATCCTCTGAGGCTTTGACAGTAGACTGAACCAGGGCTGTCTGGTTATGGGTGGAGCTAGTTGTGAGGCTCCTGGAGCTCTCAGAAATCTAAACACATAAAATGCATGAGCTTTTATTTTAAAAATGAACAGGCTAAAACAGGAATGGGAAAATAAAGAAAATCCATTCTGCATTTTTTAAAAACTCATGACCAAGTGTGGGACTCTGAGGTTCTTCTTTGGTTTCTTCCTAAAACATGTGTAATTGGGCTGGTTACCAGTATATTTCCTCTCAGCTCCCAACTCACTCTAGCACTTTGTTATACTTTAAGACTTAGCACCCTTGAGGTTGGGGTTGGCTTCACTTGTTAATTGATACTAAACTTGAACTCTGGGGAAATTAAAAATACTTTTTTTTTTTTAGTTGGCGTCTCACTCTGTTGCCCAGACTGGAGTGCTGTGGCACACTCCCAGCTACCGCAGCCTTAACCTGCTGGGCTCCGGCGATCCTTCCGCCTCAGCCTTCCAAGTAACTGGAACTACAGGCGTGCACTACCACGCCCGGCTAATTTTTTGATTTATTCTAGAGATGAAGTCTCGCCAAGGTGCCCAGGCGGGTCTCGAACCTGCGGGCTCAGGCAATCCACTCACTTCAGCCTCCCAAAGCACGGGATTACAGGCTGAGCCACCGAGCCCAGCTTAAAAATACATTTTTAAAGACAAGACTTTCCTATCTGATGTGCTGTTTAGAGTGACCAGAGAGAAATGAACTAACTGACTTCTGCGAACCTCTCTCCGCGTAGCGAGTGTAGTGTAGCGTGTGTAGTGGGAAGACTAACATGAAGACCTTCTGTGTCTGGCAGTGCGCACAGTTAGCTACTCCTTTCTGCCCTCCCAGGTCCTGCCAGATTTCTGGGAGCCTCAATTACCATATTTTGTCTTTCTCATTCTTTTCTTTTTCCCTTCCCAACGCCATCCTGATCTGAGCCCCATCACATTTTTCCTTTTCTATGATTTTTTTTTAACCCACGTGAATTCATCTTCTAGCCGCTCTCCCTTCCTACCCTTTCTGTATGGGCTCTTTCTTCCTCAGACCCTGTCTCCAGCCCTCACCTTCCCTTCCCAGCGTGCCTTGGCCATTCCATGCTTTCCCAGCCTTCCCTTGGTATCTGTCTATCCCAGTCCTGCTGTGCTCTGGGCTCTGCTGACCCTTGCCTCCTGTCCACTTCTGTTCTTGCCCCTTCTTGCTACGTTGGCCCAAAATGTTCTGCTTGTGTTCTCTAGTCATCAGCTTCTGTCCTGTTCCTGCCAACCCCCTGGAGTGAGTGCTGTCCCTTGGCCTTTGAGTGAAGGATTCAAGTTAAATGGTGTTCAAAAAACCATCACCACTTCTTTCTCATGTTCAGTGATGTTTGGTTTACCCCATTTGCTCAAGCCAGACACTGCTGAAGTTGCACTTGACTTTCTTCTCCCTCCTGCTTCTGCGTCTGACTTGTTTATTTCGTCCAGAAGCCCTGTGGCAGTCGTGGACCTGGTCTTGCTCTGAGTCTGCTCTCTCCTTGTTTCTGTCTGGAGGCCTGCATTCATCCCACCTAACAGGGGTCCTTGTGAAGTAATCAAGATTGATCTTTCCCCAATTCCGAGTCCTCCAAGGTTCTCCTGTTATTCTGAGAAAAAGCCCATGACCTTGCCTGCCTGGGAGGTCTCTAATCTCGTCTCTGACTGGGGGCCTCTTTATTTTGGGCCTCCTCAGGATGGCTCTGCCTCCGGTTCCACGTTCCCCATTCCTAGAACTGTGGGCTCCCAGCTCCCCACACGGCCTCTGGCTTTTACCCTGGATCTAAAATTTCTGCTCCCTCCTCCCATTTTACATCCAACTTTATTGTTCACTAATACTTACCACTAACTTGTACTTCCTTATTTTGTTTGCCTTCAGTCTCCCCTCCTAGAATATAAACCCCATGAGGGTGGGGACTTTGGTCCAAGTTGTTCATTCTCTACATGCCTAATACCTTGAATAGTTCCTCCTTTCTCCTCCCCACCCTTCCCCTCCTCTAATGTCTAGTAATTGCCACTAGCTTTGGGTTATTTTTTTTCCTTCCAATTAAAAAAAAAATCCTAAATGTGTTTAATTGTAACATTTTCTAAGGTTTTCTATCAGAAATGTTTCTGAACATTGGTCCCTCTTCATAGCTCCTGGACTTGGTGGTACTGTCATGACTCTCTTTTCATTGAAGCCAGTTTACTAGACAGATAATAAAAATTAATTTGTATCTCGGACTTCTCATGTTGCTCATTTCTCGAGCAGATAAATACTTCCAAGAAAAAAGAAAACTCATTATAGTGACACCCCAGTGGCTTCAGTAAATGGCATCAAGATACGCAAATACAAACACATCTCCTTCATTTCAGTAGACGTAGACATTGCAAAGCATGAGTGACAAACCCTCTCAGACCCCCATGGGCCCAGTGGGCTGTTGGTAGACCGTGTATGGATATGAGTGGTTTCAGCTTAGGGACACCAAGCCTAATGAGGACTCACTTCTTGTTTTATTAGCAAAAATATCAATAATGCTGTGATTGGATGTGTGAAGGGTGCTACCCTCACTCACCTGCCTAACTCTGGGCTTAACTTCTTTTGTTGTTGTTGTTGTTGAATTGGAGTCTCACGCCGTCGCCCAGGCTGGAGTGCAGTGGCATACTCATGGCCACCCCAGCATCAACCTGCTGGGCTCCGGTGATCCTAATGCCTCAGCCTTCCAAGTTGCTGGAAATACAGGTGTACGCTACCACACCAAGCTTTATTTATTTATTGGAGAGACAGTTTTGCCAAGTTGCCCGGCTGGTCTGTCTTGAACCCATGGGCTCAGACAATCCACTTGCCTCGGCCTCCCAAAGTGCTGGGATTACAGGCTGAGCCACCAAGCCCAGCCTGGGCTTGGCTTCTGAGTGGGGACCACGGCTGTCCTATGCAGTTCCCTGTCCCTGGGCGGATGTCCTCTCATGGAGGCAAGGGCCCAGTCACTGAGCTGGTCAGCTGTTTCCCATGATTGAAAAACAAACAGAAAACAATTTATGTCCAATTAGATAGTAAGTGACAGAAAAATGATCCTTGTGCTATTTGTAAAGAAGTATTGCACAATGAAAGAAAAAAGATGCTCATTGGATGAATAGACCCATAGATATCTCAGGTCGTTTTTCCTTGTATCAAGAGATTCTGACATGCTCTGATCTTTCTGCCCCACCACTCAACCAGCAGTGGGCCAGTGTTGCAGGCGTTGCTTCCTGGAGTTTTCCTGGGGTTCCACGTTCCCTGCTTATCTGTGTGCCTTCTTTCCTGTGCCCTGAAGACTTGCTGCTGCCTTCTGACTGTGTTCCCTGGCCCCGGTCCTTACTCTTGTAGATCATCCCATTTGCTGCTTAACTTCTGAGCGCATTCCATCATTCCTGTCTGACCACCTCTGGTTACTGCTGGAGCCCGAGGGGCATGGATCCCGTGCCAGCATCAGGGTCTTCTGCTACTGCTTGCAGCTGTGCCCACCACCTGTCCTGTTCTCTCAGGCCTAGTGAGAGCTGTCGCTCTTTCCCACGTACTCCCTGTCTTGTCTGATCCCCATACCTCTCCTCATATTCTCTCTGATGTTTCTGTAGAAGTTGTTCCTGCGTTTCTGGGTCCCTTCTAATGCCATTGCTTCCACCAGGGCTTTTTTTTGTGTCCTGAGCCACTGCAGTCTGTTCTCTGCCTTTGTACTGACCACCCAACCCTGTTCTGCTTCATGGTAAAGTTCCTCTCTGTGTGTGTTGACCTCTCTGCCTCTGGTTGTACATGCTCCATGAACATGGGTCCAATCTGAGGGTTTTCTTCTGTCCTCATGCAGTACTGAATTATGTTAATAATTTTGTCATGTGGAAAGTTGTAGAAGTGAAGACTGCTTTGGGCTTCACGTCTGGTTCATTTTTCTCCAATGCATCATCATTACACAGGGAATTGTCATCGTTTAAGGTACTAATGGAAGGTGTTTTAAGAAATAAGAGGAAATCTAAAGGCATTCCGATCACTGTTGCCTGGACTGCTCTCTGACTGCACCATCATCCTGCTGCAGCAGTACTTGGGGACATGGACAGTCCATGCTTGCCAGTGGTATTTTATGAATTCAGAGCTTTGTTCTGCCTCTACTTTATAATTCAAAAATGTACAGCACCAAGTATTTATTCTTCAGGTATTTCCCTGCCAATCCTCCTGGCTAATGTGCTTAGGAGCACTGTATAGACATGCAGAGACCCTGATCTTTATGATCTCTTCAGGAAATGCTAGATTTGACATTTAAATGCATCTCCTCTGAAGGCTTGATGATGAATTCCTTTGGACTTGCCTGGGTCTTCTTGAAAGTGTTGGCCTCGTTCTTTATAAAGTATATTTATCACTTCTCTGGTTGTTCCTCCCTCGATAGATTAACCCATCAAAAGTCGTCCCCCAGCTCTGTGAAGCCCACCATCCAGGTCTGTGGCTCAGACACATGTTCAACCATCCAGGCCTGTGGCTCACGGATGTGTGTTCAGCCATTAAGGCCTTCAGGGCATGGGCGCACATTTAGCCATCCAAGCCTGTGGCTCACAGGCAGATGTTCAGCTGTCCTGGCCTGTGGCACATGAGCACATGTTCAGCCATGCAGGCCAGCAGGGCACAGAAACATGGTCAGCCATGTAGGCCTGTGGCACACATTCAGCCATCCAGACCTGTGGTGCATGGACATGTGTTCAGCCATCTTGCCCTCATACTCACCGCAGCACCTTTCTTGCAGCTCATGACGCTGAGAGGTTCAGTCCTGGAGGATGCCATCCCCTCAACAGCCAAGCACTCAACAGCCAGAGGGCTGCCTCTGAAGGAAGTGCTTGAGCACGTGGTACCTGAGCTCAATGTGCAGTGCCTGCGACTGGCCTTCAACACGCCCAAGGTCACAGAGCAGCTCATGAAGTTGGACGAGCAAGGGGTGAGTGTGGCTTTGGAGGACAGCATTCTCACTGTCCAGGTTCTTCACAAGGCTTCTGGAATACAGACTGCCATATTTCTTTTTGTGACAGGGAAAACTGATATCATTTATTGTGCAGTTTTTCATATTCTTTTTTTTTGTTTTTTTTTTTGCAGTTATTCATATTCTCTTTTTTGTAACTCTCTGGAAAATTTCTCATCTGCTGAAATTCTGTTTGTCAGAATTGATGGATAAGATATGTAATCTATATTCTTTTATTTTTTTTTTTTTTTGAGTCAGAGTCTTACTCTGTCGCCCAGGCTGGAGTGCAGTGGCTTATTCACGGCCACCCCAGTGTCAACCTGCTGGACTCAGGTGATCCTT
>CAUYQG010093032.1:0-40731 GCA_963574415.1 Tarsius wallacei
AAAAGTTGTTCTCAGAAGTTCTCTTACCTACCTAAAGTCCAGATCAGCCATAACGAGAGAAAACAATGACCTCTGGTCCCTCCCTGAGTTTTCCTTAACTTCACTTTGCAGGAAGAAAGACCTGGACAGACTTTTGTCACAAATCATTGTCTTCTATTTTGGTCCCATTCACTATTTCAAAGATAATTATTTACCAGTCATTGTCTGCTTTGCAGGGAGAAAAGTTGTTGTCTCAGACCATTGTATGTTCTTCAAATCCATTCATTTATCCCTAAAAATCATTTACTATGCCTCATATTGCCACAACTTCCCCATCTCCCCTGAAAAAGTTTATGTAAGCATCCATACCCCATTGGGTTATTGAGTAATCATTCTCATGGAATTCCCCTTTGCTATGCAAATTGAAATAAATTTTGTATGCCTTTTGTCAGTTGACTTTCAGCAAATCTTCTGAGGGAAAAGGAGAAATTTTCTTTTGGTTCCCGTACCATGTATGTCCCACGTTATCTTCCCTTATTATAATTAGCTTACAGTGCTTGATTGTATTTGTTACAATGAACAAGAGGATATCGATACATTATTATTGACTATAGTCCATAGTTTACTTAGATTTCCTTATTTTTTTATTTCAATGATTTAGGTGTGCAAATAGTTTTGGATATACTATGTAGTAGTGAAGAAGTCTGAGCTTTAAGTGTGCCTGTCACCCCCACTAGTGCCCATTGTACCTGATAGGTAATTTTTCATTTTTCACAAACTTTACATCCAAAAAAAGACAAATATCTATATTTAGAATCTACATGGAACTCAAACCAGCAAGAAGACCCCACTAAAAAGTGGGCAAATAACATGAACAGGGATCTCTCAAAGAAAGATATGTCAGTGATCAACAAACATCTGAAAACATTTCCTTTGCTTTTACCCAATGTCCTTTTTCTGTGCCATTATCCCATCTAAGGTACCACATTAGAGTTCATTGTCATATCCATTTAGGTTCCTCTTGACTGTGACAGTTTTTCGGATTTTCGCATTTTTTATGATCTGATAGTTTTGAAGAGTTCTAGCAGGGTACTTTATAAGGATGCTCCATTATTGGAGTTTGTGTGATGTTTTGCTCATGATGTCATGGGGTTATGATTTGTTGAGAGAGGAAAGTCACAGAGATAAGGTACCTTTTCATCTCATTCTGTCATGGTTACATACTAGCAACACAACTTATCATTGTTGATGTTGATCTTGATCACCTGCCTGAGGCCATAAATAAATATTCTCTAAGATAAAATGACCCTCCCCCCTTTGAACTCTGGGGAAGGAAGCCATCAAGCACAGACCACATTTAAGGAGTGGTGAATCATACTCCCCAAACTTGAGAAGGTGATATCTGTATAAATTATTTGAAATTGTTCTGCATGAGTTACATTCTTTTTTTTATTGCAGACATTTTCCAGCCATTAATATGCTAATGCTAATTTCTAGTCTAGATAAAAGACATTTCCAAATTCAATTTGACCACAGAAAAATTTTAGGTGGGTGTTAGCATTTCTTGTAATTCCTACTCATATTACATCAAGTAAAATATACATATGCTGGCAAGAAGACATATGCCAAGAAGACACAAATTTTAAATTAGGAAAAACCCCCACATTATTTGCATTCTTTCTCTCTCTCTCATATTCTGATGGATGAAGGGAACAGTACTAAGCTCTTAAATGAAAGTTTACGTATCAGGCCCCCCAGCAGGACTCTTTACACGGGTTGTCTCACTATTTTCTTAACAGACTCATTAGAAATGTACTACCTAACCATTAAAAATAAATAAATAAGCTGAAGTTCAGAGACTTTTAATGGATTCCTCAGGACCAAAGAGCATACATTTCAAAGTCAGAATTCTACCTGAGTTTCTCAGAAAAGATCTCATCCTGTTTTCACTGACCAACACTGCAAGGTGCTGGCAGGTGATGCATGAATCAGGAGAAGGTTTCCATGGTGCAGGCTGGTGGAAGAAAGGCACATTAGGAATTATTCTATGGAGATAGCCCGAAGAATTCAGCCACAGATAACGATTTCTCTAATAGTGAGGGGTTTATAATCAGCAGATAGTGTTTTCAGCTGCAAGTAACAGAATCTTTGCTACAGCAGCATAAATACGTAAGGATGGTTTTATTTTCTCATTTAAAACTAAGTCCAGAGGCAGGGAGTTTTATGGCTAAAAGGAGGTGTGAGACTATAAACGTGTCCCTGACACTATCACAGCTTGTAAACCAGTTCCTTTACTACATTTTCAGTAAATCAAAGTCTCTAGGAGGGAAGTCGGATGCATGCATAGTTTGAATGTGAACATATCAGACTTTCCTTGAAGGTTTACTTGGACTCTTTTGCCAACCAAGGTTGCCTTAATTTCTTTTTGTAGTCAAAAAGGGAATAGGAGATTTACAAAAAATGCAACTTTGAGACATTTAAGATTCAGAGAATGGCTGATTCTCAAGTGCAATTGAAACCAAAGAAATAGTAACATTTTCCCTCTTAATCTTGACTTGTTTTGTTAAAAATGAATATCCTACTTAGGGGTTGGCTATTTCTGGAAAAGGTATGAGTGATAGAAATGTGATATATATTGACCTGTGTGATGTTTATGCTGGTGCGTATACAGGCTGAAGAGGACATTGTCATCCGAGAAGAATGAGCCTGAATGGAAACTGGTACTCCCCTAATTCTCATCCGCATCTGAGAACTGTTGCTTTGGCCAAATCCCATCCACCAGAATAAGTCACATAGCCAAGTACAACATCAAGGAGACGGGGCAATGCAATTTCCTCTACTGGTAGGAACATCAAAGTCACATGGCAAATGATGAGGGTGTATGTAACAAATACAGGAAGAAGAAGAAATGTCGGTAATAATGATCCAGTTTGCTACAGTGTGTTGTTCTCTCCAACTTGTTGTCCTCTCTGTATGCAGCATCCTGCAGGGACAGCAGTTCACATGGGTCCTTTAATATGGGCCAAGCACTGTGCAAAGCACACCATGTGAGTTATCTCAGTGTATCCTTATGGCAATCCTAGGAGCAATGCTCAATGTATCCCAACTTATACGCATGAGAAATTAGAGCATTAGAGTTTTTAAGCAAATTCCCAGGATTTCACAAAGCCAGTGAGTGAAGGAGCAGAAAATTGGACCCAACCATCCGATTCTAGAGCCCGTTCATGTCTCATTCTTCTAAGCTGTTTTTACTAAGGGTAACATGTTAGTGTCTGTTTCTTGTTTAGTTTGACAAGCATTGTATAGAGTATCTACTGGATCCCAAACCTTGTTCTAGGGGGCAGAGGCAATGGTCAATATGGGATACAAGATCCTTGGCCACAAGGAGCTCATCTTCCGGTACAGAGAGTGCATAGACAATAAACAGGGATACACGCAAAAAAGAATGATGTGTTAGTCCAACAGGAAAGCAGGGTGGTAGAATAGAATATCACTTCTAGAGCACTTAGAATGGGTAAAATGTACCTAACTCTACTTTTATAGGAAATCAGGAAGGGGCTTTACAAGGAGGAGACCTTTGATTTGAGACTTTAGATCTACGAAAGACCCACTCATGGAAAATATCAGGGAATACTAATTCTGGAAGAAGCAAATGCAATGTAAGGAGCATATGTGAGAACTGAAGATGAGTCGAGTGTACTTGGAACATCTTGAACAAGAGGAGAAGGGTCAAGAAGAAGTTAAGGAAGAAAGCAGAGATGAGGACATGTGGGGCCTTGAAGCCCATGGTTTAGGGTCATGACATGTTTCTTGTCTTTACCTAATGTGATTGTAGTTGAGCGCCAATCCTGTGCCAAGTTCCTGACAGAAGACACTTTGGCATCCACATTTTGGATACTTCACACACCTTGGCTCTGCCTACAGTCAGGTGCAATAAATGTTGCTGACTTTCTTACTCCTATAGGACATCACTCTGTTGATTTGTAGTCAGAAAAAACAGGTTCATGTCTCTCCCCTTTATTTTCCATCTGCTTAAACTTGAGCAGAGAAATCACTTAGCTTCTTATGACTTCAACCTCTTCACCTGTAAAATGGGAATTAAAATCTCTGTTAATACTTTGG
Source organism: Tarsius wallacei (assembly GCA_963574415.1). Taxonomy (NCBI): domain Eukaryota; kingdom Metazoa; phylum Chordata; class Mammalia; order Primates; family Tarsiidae; genus Tarsius; species Tarsius wallacei. The sequence goes on from CAUYQG010093032.1 coordinate 4,102, forward strand.
TACGTGCACATATAATCCTGTGTATTTAAAAAAAGCACATTTTGAAGTAACACATTTTGAAGCAAGGTATAAATGGTGATTACATATGAATAAATGTAATTTATTTTTATAAATTCAAAATGCCTCTAGAAAATGAAGTTTCCTGCTGATTTCCTCTATTTCAATAAAGGCAACATTGCTAGGATGACTTGTGTCTCAGTGTGAGGGTTTTTGAACTATCAAGAATATGATCAAAGCCTTGGAGGGCTCTGAGTGAGGGACACCCCATTAATTAGCTCTCTGTTGGTACAGTAAAAGATCACCACAAGTTTAGTGGCTTAAACATATGACAAACCTTGTATATTATGCACACTATCTTATTTAGAGAAACAGGAAGTTAAACTTGTCTAACATCCCACAAAGAAATAAGGTATTCCACATTCAAGTCCAAATCTTTCAGAGGGTCTTGGAGCAAAATATCCCACCACTATGGGAAGAAAGAGAAGACGGTGTCCTAGAAACTTCACGTTATCAAATATGAACATGGTGGTGTGTCAACCATGCAGCCCAGTGGGAGAGTTTTGCACTCAATGTTCTTCTGCCCTTCAGTTTATGTTCATGAGAGAAAATATATTCAGTGCATCGGTTGCTTAAGCACAACTTATGAATAATATATTGAAACAAATCTCGAATCATTTTTCTCTGTTACTAAAAGCTTACACTAATATCCATGTTAACATAAAGGCTTAACATGCAGCATTGTGATGATTTTAATTGTGGAAAATGCAGCATTTCCAGGTTCCCGTGGGTGTGAGTACTGTTTTCTTTTTTTCTCTACTTTGTATTGACCTCCGTGTCCGCTTTCTTCCATGTTTCTCTCCTTCTTTTCCTATTCACTACTTCTGTAATCTCTTTATCTCACTTCCTTTCCACTCAGTAAAGTGATAGAACCCTTAGTGTTTTGATAGTTCATGAGTAATAATCACACATAAAAATGTCCCTCCAAGCATGAATTCTTCCCACTAGCTTATGTGCAAATCTCTACAGTTTTATGTTTATGTTTCTATTCCAATACTGCATTTCTCTTCCTACATAGTTCCATACCTGCCCTTCTTTTATGCTATGGTCTAACCGATGGACATAGTTCTTTGAGGATCAATGCAATATTTTTCCCATTCCAGGTAACATCTGCCACCTTCTTTATTAGAAAAACAAAATAGTGGTGCCATGGGATTTGTACAATTACAAGGCTTGAATGTTTGCATATTTATTGTTTATTAAATTTTGATTTCTGTGTAACTTAGCAGGAGATCTTAGAACATTTTAGATCATATGAGGCTGCCTATAGCATAGATGAAACAAGATCCCTGTCTTTTCCATATCATGATATTATGAGGGTGGGCAGACATAAATCTCCTTTGATCGCCTCTGTGAAATGGAAATGACAATAGCTTTCACTTACTGGGAATACCACAAAAATCACATAGATACAAAGACACAATGTAGTTAGAAGAGTACCCAGCATACATATATTCCAGCTAGTCACTGTAACATTGGTCACATGGCAGTGATAACAGCACCTCCTGGCAGAGTTGAGGCCATAGTTTAAAGTGAAAACACCCAGTGCCTGGCACATAGTGAAGGATAAGATATTAAGATCCATTCCTAATTCTGTTGGCATGATTATTCCATGTCTAAGTTTATAAGTCTTAAGAAATTATCTGACCTCGGTCGATTCCGTTTCAAGTTATCAAAAAAGCTGTAAGCATTTCTGCAGTTCACAAGGCAAATATCAGGCAGATAAGGGTACTTTCTACCAGGAAACCTATTGACCCTCCCCCCAACAGTCCTGGATGGTCCGCTGCTTACATGATTCCATAAGGCGAAAAAGAATATGACATTTTTACAGCTTGGGATCAACTCTGTAATTTTATTAAGTGCATATTAGCAGCTAGTACCAGTATCACTGTCAGGAAATTGGCTCTGTAGGGATTTGAGAAAAATCTCTATGAAGCAGCCTAGAGATAAGTATCAGGTAAAGGGAGAAGCAGCTTCCATTCCTGGTCAGAGACAAGGAAATAATGAACACCCTCTTACCTCTCCGGCCCTTGTGGTAATGCAGGCTCAAGTGATGTGCCTGAGAGTGCTAATAGGGCAGTTTTAACCCAAAGAAGATTGCAGGGTTCAGACTAGGGCAAAACCAGCAAGTCACCCAGAGTGCAAGATTTAAGGAGGTACAAGTTCTCAGGCTCCTGCAAGTGTGGGGACAGCATCGCAGTGTGAGAGTCTCCTTTAATTTTGAGCCTCTGGCTCCTCTTAGCTCTGGAAGGTTATTCAGATGATGTAAAACATTCAAGAAAAGAAGTGTGATGTCATTCCAGATGTTGCTTCAGCTAAACATGCTTAAATTGTACCCTCCTTTTTATTTTAGAATCTATCTATAATCAATTATCTGTGAATTCATTCTCAACTCTTAATTTGAATTTGAAGGGACTCTGAATAGCTAGGGATAAGTTAATCATCCACACCTGACCTGGATGGGATTTCAGGCAGAGTAAGAAGCTAAAATAACAAGATCTCTTGAAAAGAAAGATGAGCTCCTTTGCTAACTTTTGTGCTTTTTCCTACCCAAGTCAATGACATTTAATAATATTATAAAGAAAGTAGCTGATTCTTGAACCTTATGCGTCTCAGTCACTAGGTGGAGTATTTATATTATCACCAAATCCTCACATCTGTGAGATAAATCCCTTTATTATCAATATTTCAGAGATGAGAAAATTGAAGTTCAAAGAGTCCGAGAAATTTACCGAGGATTATGCAGTTAAGACGTGGCATAGACGTTCAGGATGGGAACCCAAGTTTACTTCCTGAGCTCTTAATCTCTGTGTATTATTAACTAATACCTGCGTTGGCAGAAACCAGATGCAGAATAGTCTTTAATGGAGATGTTTCTTTTCATTCTGGCACCTGCGATGGACCTGTTGGATTAGATCCACCAGAATGGGAGGGGGCTGTGGCTCCAATGATTGGGAGTGACGATTGCTGCCTAACAGTGAAAACACAGTTATTATACCATGAAGGGTCGCTTACAGTTGAGGATGAAAAGACCAAATCAAGAAGGGATCTGCTTTCTAGAATGAATGGGCCCCAGATTTGAGAATAGAATCCAAACTCCTCATCCAAGCCTTCCTTTGTATGGCCTCCTGGGATCCAGCCTCTGCCCTTGTGCTGACCTCAACCCTCCCACTCATCCCTCACTCTCTGAGTACCTGCTTCTTCATTCTGGCTCCAACTCACTGCACTTGTTCCCTTTAGACTCGTTGTCTCCAGTGATAACTCCACTTGCAATGTTCTTCAGGATCTTTGTACACCCAACTCCTTCTCATTATTCAGGTCTCAGGCAAAATCCCAACTCTCAAATAATATTTCTCACCACATCCCATCCAAACTTACTCTCATGACCTTTTCATGAGGACACTTATGAGAGTCCTGCATAGCCCTCACTCACTGTCTTTTTTCCCTGCTTCCGTTTTCTCAACGCACACATCAACAGCTAAAATGATCTTATTTGTTGATCTCTGCCGTTTCTTCTCTAGTTTAATGTAAGCAACCCTAGAAGAGAAAGGCCTTGAACAACTGTATCAATGGATAGAAATCCATCCCTTGGAAAAGGGCATGTCACATAACAGGTGCCCAATAAATATGATGAACCATTCAACAAATCGTAATAATGTTGTAATTCATATTGCCATTCGTTGGCAACTTGGAATGCTTTTAGTTGCAAGTAACAGAACACTTAAGTTACAGTGGGTTACTTAAGTACAAATAGTGTTTGTGTTTTTCACATAGCAAAATAAACTGGGGATGGGTATTCTCCATAATTGGTCTATTGGCTCAATAATGTCCAGGTTTCAAACTTTTCAACCCATTGGACTTTTCTTTTTGGTCTCAAAATGGTGGCTGATAATAAAGTAAAATAAAATAAAATAAAATGGTGGCTCAGCTCCAGCAGTGATATGCATACTCAAGACAGGAAGAAGGTGAAAAAGAAAAAGCCATCAGCGGATGCAACTTCTTCAATTTATTTTATTTAAAAAAAACCTTTCTCAAAAGCTATATATTTTCCCCCAGAAGTTTCTGTTTATACAAGGGGCCCCCAGTGGCAGATAACACTGGGAATAGGATATCAAACTTCTGCCGTCTCTGGCTCTAAATTCAAGTTAAAGAGTGAGAAAAGAAGTTTGTTATGGTTGTTTGTTCACACTTTCTTTTTCAATTTAACATAATTGTTGAGCTTCACTGTGGTATATTAGAAAGAGATTTAGTTTGGTGGTAAGGAACCCTGGAATTTCTTTTTGGTTTTATTTAAATCATTTATGCAACACTGAATGAACCAGTTAACTGACTTCAGTTTTCTTACCTGCAAAAAATGCATATTTAAAGTCTAAAATAATTTTATTCGTGGAGATCAAGACCCACTATGGGGCTGATGGAGACTTTCTGTGAAATACTGTTTAAGATATCAGCTTAAAGTAGGCCAGACCAATGCCTTTTGGACAATGTCAATTTGGGATGAATTGAGGCTCTGAAATGGTTGTTTGGAAATTAATAAGGGTTATGAAAACAGGCTTCCTTATAACTCTAGAACATGAGTGGGAAGGTCATAACCCCAGAGCATGAGTGGGAAGGTCACCCTTTGTGGGCAGGATTGAGGGACAAGAGCATCATCCAGCTACCCTGAAGTCCACGAGACTGCACCAATATCTTCAGGAAGCCATATCCATTATTTCCATGAGATGGTTGACAGGTAGATAAGTAATTGATGAAAAGCCATGGAAGCCCTGCCAACAGAGGCGCATTAAAAGAAAAGTAAGGAGGTAGAATCTCCAGGAGGATGTCATGGGTCGACCCTTCATCATGCAAACCCATCTAAAAAACCATTCACTTTTCCTTCCTTTTATTCAGATATAGGGTCTCATGTAGGCTGAATGGTTGGTTCTCTTCACTGCAAGATTTTCTAGTTCAGGTATTTTTCTCATCATAAATCATGGTGCAGCTATTACTGATTGCTTCTATATCTAGCATAACATTCAGTATTAGAAAACAATCCAATAAAAATGGGCAAAACTAGAAAGGACATTTCTCAAAAAATTTACAAATAGTCAATAAACACGCGAAAAACTGATGAACATGATTAGTCATCATGTAAAGGTAAATAAATCACAATGATAAAATTCTAGAAGCCCATCAGAATGGCTACTGTTAAAAATATTGGCAAGACAGAAAGTAACTGGAATCCATATGCATTGCTGATGGAATGCAGTAAGAGGATTATCACTTTGGGAAACAGTGTGGGTAGGTCTTAGAAAGGTAAGCATTCTTATTCCATCTCAGTCAGCAGTTTTGCCTCTAGGTGTTTTTTTAAAAAAACTTTTTATTTTAAAGATGTGGGGTAAAATTCAGGGTTAGGTATACAAATGTTTATTATGCAGATACCCTTGTTGATGAGCTGTGCCCTGCCCTCTGCTGGCAGTTTCCCACTACTGCCCATCCCACCCCTCTCCCTCTGCAGTTTCTCACTACTGCCAATCCCTTTCTTTTAGTATTATGATAATTTTTCAAGGTCCGCTTATGAGTAGAACAGGTGGTAATCAGTTCTTTGTGTGATAGATCACTCAGTAATATAGACTCTAAGTCCATCCATGTTGCTGCAAAGTTTATAGTTCTGTCCTTCTTTATGACTGCGTAATATTCCACTCTGTATATATAACACATTTAAAAGATCCAGTCCTCTTTTGGAGAGCAGCACGGTAGGTTCCATGTTTTTGTTATTGTGAATAATGCTGCAATTGACATGCATGTGCAAGTATCTCTTTTCGTTTTTGGGGAGGTGCATTTTGTTTTATTATTTTTTATTTTTTTGAGTTGGGGGCCTCACTCTGTCACCCAAGTCAGAATGCAGTGGCATGTTCACAGCTTACCACAGCTCATCCTCCTGGGCTCAAGCCATCCTTCTACCTCAGCTTTCTGAGTAGCTGGGACTACCGGTGCATGCCACCACACTAGCTATTTTTTTTTCCTTTTAATTTTTTTTTATTTTAAAGCTGTGGAGCACAATTCAGAGTTAGGTATACAAATGTTCATTATGTAGATACCCTTGTTGATGAGGTGTGCCCCCCATTCCCCAGGAAGATTTCCACCACTGCCAATCCTGTTTCCCCGAGTCCTGGAAGTTTCCTGCTACTGCCAATCCCTTTCTTATAGTATTATGATAATTGTTCAAGGTCTGCTTATGAGTGAGAACATGTGATACTCAGTGCTTTGTTTCTGTGAAATACCACTCAGTATTATAGACTCTAAGTCCATCCAGCTTGTTGTGAAGTTCATGATTTTGTTCTTCTTTATGGCTCTGTAATATTCCACCATGTTTATGTACCACATCTTTTTATCCAGTCCTCTTTTGATGGGCAGCCCGGTTGGTTCCATGTTCTTGCTACTGTGAACAATGCTGCGATAAACATACATGTGCAGGTATCTTTATTTGTACAAGAACAGACATATAGACCAATAGAACAGGCTACAGATTCCAGAAGCAAAAACCTCAATTTCTCAACCAACTCATCTTCGACAAAGCCTCCACCACCAAAGATGGGAGAGGAGAATCTATTCTGTAAGTGGTGCTGGAAAAACTGGCCGACCACATGCAGAAGATTAAAACAGGACCTCTACCTATCCCCATACACAAAAATCAATTCTAAATGGATTGAAGACCTAAATGTGAAACCTCAAACTATAAGAACCTTAGAAAATGTAGGAGACACTCTTATGGAAATTGGAAATGGCATCCAATTCCTGATCAAAATCCCAAGTGTCCATGCCATAAGCAATAAGATAGACAAGTGGGACCTCATCAAACTGACAAGCTTCTGCAAAGCCAAATAAACCATCAAGAGAGCAGGGAGACAGCCCACAGACTGGAAAAAAATATTTTACAACTGTATGTCTGACAAAGGACTAACATCTAGGACCTACAAGGAACTCAAACGTACCAAAAAAAAAAAAACCCAAAAAACAAAAACAGAAAACCAGCCCCATTACAAAGTAGGCAAAAGATATGAATAGACAGTTTTCAAAAGAAGACATATGAGCAGCCAACAGATACATGAAAAGATGCTCAGTCTCACTAGTCATCAAAGAAATGCAAATTAAAACCACACTGAGATACTACCTAACTCCAGTCAGGATGGCCATCATCAATAACTCAAAAAACAACAGATGCTGGAGAAGACGCAGAGAAAAGGGAACACTTCTACATTGTTGGTGGGAGTGTAAACTAGTACAACCTCATGGAAAACAGTGTGGGGATTCCTAAAAGATCTAAAAATCGACCTGCAATATCCCTACTGGCAATATACCCGGAAGAACTCAAATCACGGTATATTTTTTCATAGAGTGATTTGAGCTAAAAATATATGTCCTTACAAAGACTTGTGCACAACTGCTCAGTTTTGTTTTTAATAGACAAAAGTCTGGAAATAGTAAAAAACAAAACAAAAACACAAGAACATGAATGAATCTTTTAAAAAAACATTTTGCTTAGTAAAAGAAGCCAGAGTCAAAGAATAAATACCACAATATGCATTGCTTAAGGATGGGGAAACATTCTGAGGACATGTTGTTAGGCAATTTTGTCCTTGCGCAAACATCCTTGAGTGTACTTACACAAACATAGTTGGTATAACCTACTAATCATCTAGGCTATGTGATATGGCCTGTTGCTCCTAGGTTACATACCTGCACGGCATATTGCTATACTGAATACTTTAGGTATTAAGATGGTAAGCATTTGCACATCTAAGCAAGAAAAGGTATAGTAAAAATGTAGTACTACAATCTTATGGGACGCTGTCTTATATGTGGTTTGTTGTTGGCCAAAACATCGTTATTCAGGATGTGACTATAAATGATTCTTTATGTTAAATTCTGGAACAGGCAAATCAAGCCAATAATGACAGAAAACACGCCTTTGAGGCCCACGGCTGGAGGTGTAGTAGCCCTTACACACAATATAGGGACACAAGGATACCTTTTGGGATGATAAAAATAGTTTATATCTTGATTAAAGTGTTGGTTACATAGGTGTTTATATTTGTCAAAATCTCATCAAACTGTACACCTAGAATGTGGTTGTTGAATGAACATTATGCTTCAATAAAGTTGAAAGCTTTTAAATAGTAGCCAGATCAAGTCTCGCCTCCCTCCCTCCTGTTCACAACCCTTCAAAGACTACATATCTCTTCAAGCAAAGCTATTCACCTGCCGCAGACTACAAAGCTCTGCACTGTGAGCTCTTCTTCACCCCTTATCTCGGGGAGGCCTTGGGGGCCTTCAGTGTCCTGCCATGTCCCACATATCTGTGTGTTTCACCCTCTCCCCTGCTGCCCCAGATGATGTCTGCAAGGATTTGCACTGAGCCCCGAATCCACTTAAACACCTCAGCAAACCGGAGAGGGAGGAACTCTTATTACCCTGGCTTACCAGTGGCGAAGCTTAGGCCCAGAGAGAGGCAGCTTTCTGGGGGGCATCCCCAAGGTCCCAGGCATGCAGGGAAGCCTTCCCAGAGCTCATGCAGGTATGGGGAGCTGGCAACCTTCCCTGTGGGCCAGCTATTTGTAGGGGCCTGTTCATGCTTTGCTGGTGCTGCTCCAAGATGAAGTAGATGATCAGAGCAGCAGGTGGGTGTGAGCTCATAAATGCTCAGGATTGCTCTCTTGGGCCAGTGTTACCACCAGACTCAAGTTTATCCATACACCTTTATGGCTTCCTTTACAGCAGAGGTGACGGAGCATAGAGAGATTATGTAATCTGTTGTTCGTTTTCAAATCTCTGCTTAAAGTGAAGACTCAGACTTTGAGGGTCCAGACCTGGCTTTGTGACTCTTTCACTCAGTGTCCTTGGGTTCTCTCATAACCCTTCTATGCTTCGGCCATTTTATCTGTAATTGGTAGAAAACTGTTCGTTTTAGTTAAGCACGTAAGGATCCGATGGACAAATCGTGCTTGGTTTGCAAACATTAGCTGGAATTTTTATTCCTTCCCTGAAACACAGTGAGGGTTTCATATATGATGCTCAGCTCACTGGTGTCTCCCCTTAACGGAGGGTCCTTTCCAAGCCCAGTTCCCTGACCCCACAGTCTGTTCCTGAGTCCCACACAAACCCAGTTCTCATGAGAATGATGTGGATAACATATTTTATTTTTCCTCATCCTCCTCTCTTCTCTTTTTGTTTACAAAGTCCAATAAACTCTATCTCCTAGTGACATCCTGATTCTCTGAACTCAATGTCTGCTGCCCTAACATGGAACTAGATTTTATTATTTATCACTTGGTGTGTTACAATAGCCCCACCATGGGATTCAGACTGAGCCCCAACTGTAGACTGCGTTACTGTCCTGCCTAAGATCTTCTGAGACGTCTTCCGTTGTTTGTAAGATAAAATCCAAACTTGTTAGTGCAAATCTTCATGGCATCTCTCCGCTATGTCACCAGATTTCCTTAGTCTAAGGTCCTTGTCTATCCTCCAGAATTCTAACACCCACTTCCTTGCTTTATCTCAGCTCTGGGCACCCTCCCCTCTACCTCCCACCCAGTCTTATCTGAGAAGGGTCACCTCTGGGTCCCCTCTCCAATTCTTGGATAGTTATGTTCATTTGCTGCGTGTTTCCAGATCATTCGAACAATACTTGGATACTTGAATAGACCACTATTTTTTTAAATTTCATTTTTGTCTTCCCCTCTGTGAAGGCAGAAACCACATCTGTTTTATTCATCACTACTTCTTCCAGTATTAGATTGTTGACAGATGGATCATGGTCCCATGTAACAAGGGGAAAAAATAAATAAATGAATAATTTCAAATCCAAGATCTTCCCACCATGCCATGTTACATCTCCTGGCCAAGCCAGTGAATATATTTTTTACATTTTTAATTGCTAAAGCATTTTCAATATAGACCCTAAAAATATATCATTGAGTTTACCAGATCCAGCTGACTAATATTCATTGAACTGATTTGATGAGTTTGTTTAAGAGTTCACTTGACTTTTTGCTAGATCATTATATAACTTTTCTTTTTACTCGTCTTTCAATGATAAGAGTTTTTTTAAAAGTAAAATGTTTTTTGGCTCGCTTATAATAATCATAAGTATTTTCTAAAATATCAAATGGAAAAAGGACACAAAATTGTCAGCACATACAAAATAAAATTTCTATCATTATTTCAATGGATGCATAAAAAGCATCTGAAAAAGTCTACATTGACCATGATGTAAAAAATAAATCTGTAATACCATAACCAGAAGGGAAGCATATTGACCTATTACAGAAGAATCGTGAAAAATAATCTACAACAAACATTATATCTGATGGCAAAGCACTGAAAGCTATCTTTCTGAATCTGGAAATGAGACATAGATGTCCAATATCACCACTTCTATTATGTATTGTACTGAATTCCTGGCCAGTCTAATAACACAAAAAAAGAAACAAAATACTTAAGGATTGGGAAGAAAGAAATAAAAGTTTCATTGTTTGCAGATGGCATGATTATATATACAGAAATTGTTTTAAAATATAAAGATAATTTTTAAGCAATAAATAAATTTATTAGGAAAACATGAATATAAAATAAATATAAAATATAAATTATGTTTTTTGTATCTCAGTAATGGTCACTTAGAAAACGAAATTAAATAATGTGTTATTTACAATAGAATGAAAAGGCAAAATGTAAAGACAATCTAATAAAAGAATTTAAAACTTTTACAAGATAAACTATCAAGCATTATTCAGAGAAATTAAATAATATATGCATAATTTGCCTCAGTTTATGGATTGGAGTCTTTATAATATAAGCATGTTAATATAGTTTGGGGATGATTCTAACCAAAATCTCAAGAGATATTTGACAAGTTGATTATAAAATGTGTGTGGAAATGCAAAGATCTAGTAATAAGCAAGAAAATCTTTAAGAAGAGAAGTGAATTTGGCAAGATTACTTTATCAGATATAATAAAATGCTAAAGGTATTACATCACTATAGCGTGGGTGCAAGAGTAGATAAATAGCCCAATGGAACACAATAGAGCACCCAGAAAGAGATCTTTGCATATATAAAAAATGGTCCTGCAATGAGGTAAGGAAAGGGCTCTGTTTTGGTAAATGGTGCTAAGCTCATCAGATATTATGCAGGGAAACAATAATCATGGTCAGTACCTCACACTGTACATAAAGATCAGTTCCATGTTAGAGTTATATGCAAAAAAGCAAGACACAGGACATCTAGAAAAAATATGTTTGGATAGGCAAAGTTTCCTTAAGCAAGACACAGAAAACAATAGGCACAATCATACATTGGTAAATTAGACTGTATTAAAAAGTAGGAACTTCCATTCATCAAAATAATGACATTGAGGACATGGAAAGACTAACTGCAGAATGGCAGAAAATATTTTAGAGTATAAAATCAACAAAAGACTCATCTTCAGGATGTACAAAGAATTCTACAAATTCATAAGCAAAGAATACTCAAATCTATTAGAAAAATGACAGAAATTTTTAAAAGGCACTTTTAAAAATTGAGGTGTGGGTAGCTAATGTCCAGATAATCAACAAATATGTCAAAATTCTTTCAACCTTATCAGTCACAGATGTACAAATTAAAACTACAGTGAGATTACTTATGTGCCGACCCTAATGGCTAAATATTTGAAATCCTGACAAATACCCACTATTGGTGAGAATTGCGAGTAATTGGAATTCTTATACACTGTGGGTGGGAATCAAGACAAGTTCAACCACTATGGAAAATGATTTGGTGTTATCTACTAAAATGGAATGCAGTCTGACCCAGCAATTTTACATGTGCACCAAAATACATACACATGAATGTTACCAGATGCATCATTAAAATAGTCCCAAATCATACACAACCAAAATGCTCTTCATCAGTAGAATAGATAAGTACATACTGGTATACTCATACTGAATATACTATAAAATGACAATGAATTTACCACTGCTACACATAACAGACGGATGGATCTTTTCAGCTGAATGCCGAATGAGAGAAGCCAAGCAACGGGAGAATATATACCACGATAACTCCATCAATGTGACTCTCTAAACAGATGATGTTGGTCTGAGGTATTATGGGGTCCTGAGGGGTGGTGAAGGTGTGTGGTGACCAGGAAGATGTGTCATGGAGGATTTGGGGACAATTGGATGTGTTATTTCTTGACTCAGTGGAGGCTGCATATGTTTATTCACTTTGTAAACATTTATCAAGTTATATACTTCTGAAATTTGCACTTTTCTGAAGTACTGTTGCAGTTCAATTATTTAGAAAGCTTTCAAAACCTGTATGTAGGTGCCAACCTCGTATTTTTTTTTTAAGTAGAACATATTGGGCAAAATTGTTTTATTTTGTTCAGTGCTCTGTATCTTGTGATTATCCCACAAATACTGATGAATTTGCATAAGTTGCTAGGAATATCATTACTGTGGATATTATTTGCTCAGATTGCGCATGAAGGGAGAGAAGTCTCGAATCAAATCTCAAATGTCTTGGGCCCCATTCTTTCTGGAGCTCTTGGCACACACATCCTCTTGTCTATGAAACTTGCATTGTGCTCCTGCAGGCCCATAACATTGGATGAGCGGGAAATTTGAATGGTTTTGATATTTTGCTGTGAGCAGAGTATTTGTAATTATGTTGGTTTATCCTTTACTTCACTCTCCCTGATGAAATTCAGATTCACAAAGACAAGTCTGCTGAAGACCAAATAGATTGGTGGATGTCTCATTTTGCAGTCGACCCTAAAAAATGCAGAAGTACTGGGTTACAATTATGAATCGAATGTGCTTTTTAAAACTAAATGTGTCTCATTTACTTGGGTGACCAGTGAACCTCATCTTCACAGACCTGGTAAGAAAGAAGAGGTCTCCACAGCTGAACTGCTGGTTCATGCCATTTATTTTGCACTGATAAATATATTCCATTACCTGGAGTAAAAGTAAACAGGCCTTCTCTGTTCTTTTGTAAGAAAACATTATCTTGCTTTTTTCAGGAGGGTGCAGGAATGACTATTATAGAAAAGACTGATGAACATTAGAATAAAATATTTATCGAATAATCTGAGATTTCTCTTTAGGAGAAGGGGCTTTTCCATTAGCAAAAGGAATGCATACACATGAGATTCATACACAGCTGTTGGAATCAACTTCTGCTAAGGATGAACAGTACAGTGAATAGCAAACATGATATATGGAAATAATTTTCCATTATAAACATAGATTATTTTTTCTTTCTATAAACTATGGCAATCACAATAAACGTGATTAACTAGGTTGAAAAGAAAGAAGTGGCAATTGGGAAGCTGAGGGAGGCCATTCATGTTTGGCTTCATCAAATTATGTACCTTTTTATCTCCTAATGGTATTGTACTTATCAGCTTTGCATATCCTAATTTATTCCCCCAGAATGCAAACGATTCTCCTTGTGCTAAACCAGTTTCCTAAGGCTGAACAGATAATCTCACCACTTCGTTGTCATCCTCAAATGTGTTAGCACAGACAAGATTTCTGGTCTGAAATAATGAGCATCCTGGTCATTCTCCGCCTGCAGAGCCTGACCCTCACTGTCCTCATGGTGGACAGTCCCTGATACACTCACCGTCTGGATCACCCCTCTTGGCTTTGTTCATGCCAAATGAGCAGTGCAGTGTTGTTGTAGCTCCAATCTTCACGTGTTCAAGGTCCCTAGTTTGAGTGAAACTGCAGGAAAACCTACATATTGGGTCTCTCAGAATATCCACACTATACTGGCATGGTTATAGACATGAACAATAATGTGAGCAATGAAGTGGTAAGGGGACTACTTGGTTTTAAAGTGTCACACAGAGGTGGTCCAGATGATGTCCTCCTGCAAAATCTATCCTGTACTATTTCTAAGGAATCTGCTGCATGGTTATCTATCAAAGTGAGAAGAAGTAGCCGGGCATGGAGGCTCCCGCTTGTCATTCCAGTACGTTCGGTGACCAAGGCGAGAGGACTGCTTAAGCCCAAGAGTTTGAGACCAGGCTGAGCTTTATAGTGAGACCTAGTCTGTACAAAAAATTCAAAGAATTAGCCAGGCATGGTGGCGTGTGCCTGTAGTCCTAGCTGTTTGGTAGGTTGAGGCAGAAGGATCACCTGAGCCCAGGAGATGCGCTGTGATCATACTCATTCTGCATTCCAGCCTGTGTACCAAAGTGGTACCTCGACCTCTCCTCAAAAAAAGGCTAGAACAAGGCATGGGGTACAGGGAATGGGCGATCCAGCACAGGAATGTGTGCAGGAATCGCCAGGGTAATGTTGGAGGGACAGGTCAGGGGGCAACTGTGACTAGACACAGGAGACACCAAGGCCAGATGGAATAATGAGCATCCTGGAGCCTGTTTCAGATGATGGCTTGACCTGACATGGTCAGTTTCCTCCTAAAATGGGTTTGATTTAACAACTTCCCAGGAATCCTATGACAAGTGAATATGTTATAAATAATTGTTGATCTTGCCCCCTCCCTCCACTATTCTTAAAAAAGAATTCCATTTTTACAAGTTTCCAATAACGAGCTCTCCTCCAATAGCAGAAAAAAAGGAAATTACTTTTCCATCAACAATGTGACCTTATGAATCAGAAGACACGTGTTTAAATTGTTTTATTTTAGTAAAGGCAACATATACATAAGAAACAACTATAGCTCAAATCTATTATTATTTTTAAAAAATTTTAGATTCAGGGGTACACAGGTATGTTCATTACATGGACATATTGTATAGTGGTGGGGATGGGGTCTCGGGTAGCCCATTCCCCAGATGGTCAACACTGTGTCCTGTATATAGTTTCTGAACCCTAACTCCTCCTTGATCTTGGTGCCAGTTATAAATCTATTACCTCTCAACTCTGAAGTTACTCTTTTGCTTGTTCTGTAAGAATGGATCTGGTCCTTCTAATTTTTAAAATTATTTTATTTTATTTTAGATTCAGAGGATACACACTCAGGTTTGTTACACGAACTTATTACATAGTGGTGGGGATTGGGACTCAGGTGGCTTGTTCCCTCGATAGTGAACATTGTGCCCCATAGGTGGTTTCTGAACCCTAGTCCCTCTCCCTTTGCCCCCTTATTGATGTCCGCAGTGTCTATTATTTCCATCTTTGTGACTGTTTAACTCCCACATGTGAGTGAGAACATGCAGTGCCTGGTTTTCTGTCTCTGAGTCAGTTCACTTAGGATGATGTCTAGCTCCATCCATGCTGCCGCAAAGAACATGATTTCATTCCTTTTTAAAAAATCATTTCAATAGCCTGTAACTGGCTTAAATGTTAACATTTGTAGAAAACATGGCATCGGGGAGGAAGAATTAAAAAGGCAAGTGGTCCTCGTTCTCTCTTTATTAAAAAGGCTGTGGCAGAAAAATATATTAGCCAGTTTCAAAAGAAACCTCCAAAAATGTCTTTTCTGTGACTTCAGATGATTTAAAATTGATCTCCTATAGCTTGTCCCACTTTTATATTCTTAGCCACAGATAAAATAGCTGCTCTCAGTTGTAAGGCAAAGCGCTTTGAGGACTCAGGGCTCAGCCATGTTGCTATTCTCAGGGTTTACTCCTGGTGTTATCTTATCTCTCCTTTATAATCCCATTATCGAGAAAAGAGATGCCCCACACCTTTCCTTTAAGCCCCAACTCCAAGCGACCAGCCTTTGCTGTTCAAGTGAGCAATCATACTTCTGTAAACAGATATATTTGTCACAGCAGAAGTGGATGCACACATATACATATTTCTGTGGGTGTGTGTTTAATCATATTAGACAAAAGACATCATAGTCTTTTAAAGACTATTTTAATAAGAGCAGTTTTAGGTTCATGACAAAATTAAGGAAAGGGACAGAGGTTTCCTATATACCCCCTTGTCCCCACACATGCACACCACCCCCATTATCAACATCCCCTACCAGGGTGATAGGTACATTTGTTACAACTGATGAACTTATATTGACACATCACCCAACCTCCATAGCTTACATCAGGGTTCACTTGTGATGTTGTATAATCCATGGGTTTAGGAAAATGTATCATGACCTATCCAGCTTTATAGCATACTACAGAGTAGTATTACCTCCCTCAACAGGCTCTGTGCTCCCTATTCACCCCTTCCTCTCCTGTAACCTCTGCCAACCATTGATCATTTTACTGTCTCCATAATTTGGCCTTTTCCAAAATTCTATATAGTTGGGATCATAAAGTATGTAACCTTTTAAATATTGGCTTCTTTTACCTAGTGCCATGAATTTAAGCTTCCTTTTTGTCTTCTCATGACTTAATAGATCATCTCATTTTTACCATAATATTCTATTATCTGGCTATCCTACCGTTTATTGGGACATCATAGGTTTGAGGTAGAAAAATTTGGGATCCAGGGTTGGAGAGAAGACTGTGCAAATTGTCCCCATGGTTCCCGTCTGACGAACTTGGCATTTACATTTAACAAAATTCCCTGAGCATCTTCAGGTATGTCTTTGTCAAGCGAAGGGGCTCAGAGAGTGGCTAAAGCACAGCTGCTGCCCTTGAGTTTCTTATGTTCTAAGAGGAGGACACAGCATGCACAGGAATGACATCTGTCCAAGATAGACACAGGTACAGAGAATGATGAAAAGCAGCTCAAATGCTACAGGTTCTGAGAGGTAGGGGCTTTAAGATTTCCACAAGACGTGAAAATTAAGCTGGCTGTTTGTGGAGGGTGCATTCTGAATTGAACCTTGGAGAATATTTGTGTCAAGAGAGAGCAAAGGTGTTTGTGGTAACAGACACACCATGAATGAAAACACTGCCTCAAAAGAGGACATATGTTCCACCTAAAGTAATTAAAATAAGGAAGTGAAAATGTGTTTGAATAAAAATCACCCTTTAGAGTTGGGAGGAAAAGAAGGTTTTTCTAAGCTATTCTTAGTGGCCAAAGAAAACTGAATTCAGAATGGATGCAATGTGAGTGCTCAGTCTTTAAGCTCATGTTTCACCTGTAACTCTCATTTATTCAGGATTCAGGAAGTGATTTGTGAAGATGATCTTTCAGAGGGTTGTCAGTGTGTGTTCAAATATAAGTGAGCAGCCTGAAAACTTTATGGAAAAGTATCAAGAGCATGCATAGGTCAAAACCAGTGTTGAGAGGATGATATAAGAAACAGAATAAAAGTCAGGGCACAGGGACGTATATTTAGATGGAATTCACCTATTTACAAAATATCACAATGTTCTGTGCCAGGATGCATGAAGTTTTCTGGACAAATATCAAATATGTTAGAGCAGTGGCTTTGAGTAGAAAAGGATTAGTTAGTGGAGTTGGAGAATGTAAGTAAAAAAGAAATAATAAAAACAAAACAGGCCTTTGATGAGCCAGTGATTATAAAGAAATGTGAATTAAGGAGTATGGCTGACTCAACTCAGTACTCTCATTGCAAGGACATTTCTTAAGAAATTAAAAAGAAATTATTTGTAAAGAAAATTGCATACACTCATGCGTGTAAATACATATCAGAGTCTAATTAAATGAGTTCTGCTTATAGGGTCAAGGTTCTGAAGTGGGCTCAGAAGTTTTTAGGTCTCGAATAACTTGGCCTTATTTGATATAAATGCAGAAAATGATGAGGATTGGATTCACAAATACAAATGCCCACAGGATCCAGGAAAAGTTAATCTGTAGGAAAGAATCTGACCCCTTTAAGGCAATAGAGAGTGGTGGGGACTGTGGTAAACTGAAGATCACATGTCCCACCTAAAGTAGGCAGTGTCTACTTCCTCACTTCCTGCTGATCATTACTAGGTGAGGAAATTGGTCCAGAAACCACATCTTTAGTTATTTTGTTATAAAGCCAGTTGACCCTGTACTTAATGTATAATCTTTAAACACTTTAAAACAACAAACATGACATGGGGTCATGTTATGCCAATCCAATCTCTAGGTCACACTTGCAACCTTTGACAGAGATCATTCTTCACCAGCCTCCCTTCTCCTTCTTCTGACATCCCATAAACACTCAAGCTTTTGACCTATTTCCAATGGGCTCACATGGATTATAACAAAATCCCAGATTTAAGGCAACCTCAAACCTAGTATGACTATCTACAGTTTTCCAATAAAGTTATTTTTAAGGTTTTATCACCAATTTAAGAATATACAGATTTTAGATAGGATACAATATTCAAATATACATTTTATAATTTAGTTAGATCTACATATGTATTTAAACCATCTATTATGTAAGATAATGCATTCATTCATATTTTCACACTCACATTTCATGAATCAATTAATTTTTTTTTTTTGAGTTGGAGTCTCAACCCATCACTCAGATTAGAATGCAATGGCACACATGCTTACAGCCACCCCAGCGTAGACCTGCTGGGCTCAGGCTATCCTTCTGCCTCAGTCTTCCAAGTAGCCAGAACTATGGGTGTGCACTACCATGCCCAGCTAAATTTTTTATTTATTGTAGAGATGAGGTCTCGCCAAGTTGCCCTAGTTGTTCTCATACCTGCGGGCTCAGGCAATCCCCTCACCTTGGCCTCCCAAAGTGCTGGGATTACAAGCTTGAGACACTGCGGTGGGCAAATCAATTAATTATTAAGCAATTCACCATGTGCATCTCTGACATCAACGTCTTCTTCAATCACACTTGAACTCATTTAACTCAGTTTTTCTAAGAGCTTCACTCTCACATCTAAGCCATTTGAGGGGCCTGGAATACACTGTTTTGAGAATGTGACCGCAATCCTGGTACACCCTAACATTCCATTAGACCAGTGTTCATTGTTTCTTTGGGATCCTTGGTATATATCTATAATGCAACCAATCACTGAAGAGTATTTTTGTGGGATATTGCAATTGCATGTTCACAGCAGATCCCCAAGACTCGACACTGTGAGATCAAACTTTCAGGGGTAATACATTCTATATTTAACGACTTTACTTTCAGGGATAATAAAGTCTATATTTAATGACTTTGTTCCTCTATCCATCTATCTTTTTTTTTTTTAACCATTTAGTTCAGTTGACCAGCACCAACGGAGCTTGGTTCAGGCTGACATCTTCCCCAGATCACACTTTGTTGTTAAAAATAATGTCATTGAGATGGTACCCCATAGTCTTAGGGGCTTTTCTCAGAAACAGTTTCTGGGGAGTACACACTCGCACACTGGACAGCAACACATCTCGATACATAGCGGCTGGTACATCTGGCCTGAGCACACTCTCCTTTCTCTTGAGTCCCATGATTTCTTGAATTTTTGAATGTCACTCAAACAATATTTCGGGGTAGGAAGTGAAGCTTAAAAAAGTCTGGATCATTGGCAGATTCATCTCCCGCGTCAGGAAAAGGCCATTGCTCACGGGCGCCATATGGCCTTGGATGGATTTTCACAGGCACGTGCCTGATGTACAGTGACAAGCACTGGGATGCCAGGAGGCACATGGAAACTTCCAGTCAGTGCACAGTTCTAGGGGACATCTGACGCTCAGCTATCCACTTCATTTTTCCCCGAAAGGCATGGGTGCTTAGAATCTGCCTCTCTCTGGTGTCTACAGAAGTCCATGTCTTTCCAGAATCCTGTCTGCTAATTTCTTCCTGTCCTTCTCCCAGCACCCTATGACTGCAAATCTGTCACACTGAAGATACCAATGACATGAGGGCTGTTTTGTGGCTAGAGATAAAATAGCAGGTAAAGACATTCCTTCTGATAAAACTTGATGTCAATTTTATGCCTAAATTATAAGGTGAAATGAAGCAAAAGCCGTTGAGAGTTCATTCTCTTCTCTTCCCATATCTTGCATTACCTATGACATTAAATTAAATTCTGAAACTTGCAAAAATAAGATCCCTGACTATTGTATGACTCTCATGTTACTGCGTATACTTCTGAGTATATTTCTCTCATTGCAAGGTTGTATAAGATCTCTATATTGTAGAGATCTTAAGTCCTCGTTTCCTGCCAGAGCCCCTCTCGGAATCTACCCAGCCAGATGGTTCTCTTGTTTAGTGCAGTAGGGGAGCTTTAAATAAAGAAATCCAACACAGACACCATGGGAAAGTGTCCCAGGGTTGAAGGATAATGAGGAAGCTGATTTTTCTCATGAAAAGACAAAAGTGACATCTTCTTAAAATTCTTAATTCAATTTGAAGGGAGAAATAATTACCTCCTCTGGCCATCACGTTGAAATGTCCATGGAGAGGGAAATGGACTTCACCCTCATTAACTGCATGGGTCAGAGCCAAAAGCTGCATTAGCCAAAAAGGCTCCTTCAAGGGCACAGCTCCCCTAGATCAAAGCGTGTTCTTAAGAGAATAGGGTATGAAGTTTTGTGGGTGACTCCAGTTAGAATCAGATGGGGACTTTTCTATTTTTAATGACTCTTTCTTGCACTGTAATACAAACAGGTCCACAGTTGGAAACTGGGCAAAGCAGGGATATGGCATCTGAAATGATTCTCCCTGTCCTCATTGATTCTAGCCCGTGACTGGCTGGCAGCTGCTCTCCTCGTATTCATCTTGGAGGCTGATCACACACTGGGCTCCACAACACAGGGAAACTTCATCTTTACTTTCTGTCCAATGCATTCAGAGACAGACACCTCTATTCATTTGTGGCTATGGATAGTACCTTGCCGAATTTCAACACAAAAAGCACCGTTGATCAAATGCAAAGTTAAAAAGTGCCTCCCTGAACAATAGGACACAGCCCAGCCTAGGAACATTATCGCACACACTTTAATGGGCCACCGTGGCTACGTCGCTGCATATACTATTGTGTACACACATTCAAATACTCCTTTAAAAGAATTCTGCACTCTGTAATAAGGGGGGAAATTCATGTCAGGGGCATGGGTGGGGGTGATATTATTTTATTTTCTCAAGTGCTTGAAAGCAACCATCTATTTTTGATCAAATAAGTTTTAGGATGATTGGCAGTCATTTGGCTCACAGGGAAAGCAGGGAATCAAGAAATCTAAATAAACTTCATATTGATTTCAGAGAAGCTTTATTATGACATCTGGTGTGCTCTATTTTGTATATGTCAAATCTGAAAATAAGGAATGAGTTGATGTGAATAAATTCTTGAAGTAATGCTCAGATGGCAGCTGTGTACTTGGAGAAGACAGTAGAAAACAGCCTTATTCACCTATGTATTCCTTGTGCACAGCATTGGCTTCCTACTTCCTAAATGGTGATTGAACAAGTGATACACAGGCTTCAAGATGGATTAAAAAAAAAAAGAAATGACAGAAACAGCTGGGCACGGCGGCTCATGCCTGTAATCCCAGCACTTTGGGGCAGAGGTGAGAGGATTGCCTGGGCCCAGGGTTCGAGATCAGCCTAGGCAACATGCCGAAACCTCATCTCTACAATAAGTCAAAAAATTAGCCGAGTGTGGTGGCACACGCTTGTAGTTCCAGCTACTTGGATGGAAGGCTGAGGCAGAAGGATCACCTGAGCCCAGCAGGTGGAGGCTGCAGTAGCTGTGAGTATGCCACTGCACTCCAGCCTGGGCAACTGAGTGAGATGCCAACTGAGAGAGAGAGAGAGAGAGAGAGAAGGAAAGAGAGAAAGATGAAGGAACATGTATGGCACAGGACATGGTTCTAATCCTGGCTTTCTGATCAACCTACTCCTGACCTCAGATGACATCACATGACCCCTCTGAGTTTCAGTTAAATCCATTATCAAATGAGGGACTTAACACTATGGGCTTGCAGGCTCTGGCTTTCTGTCACTGTCATGAGGCTCTAGTATGAAGAGAGACATGGGGGAATAGCTATCTGTGTTTAGGAATTAGAGCGGATATGCTGCAGATCGTCTTGTTCAATCTCTGGCTTTCTTTTTACAAAAATCAGAGATCACTTGAATGCAGGTGATCTTATTGTTCAATTAAGAAAGCAACAGTTAAAGACTGACCAGTGGGAGCCTGGCCCATGGTTTCAGGGTGCTGATGGCAGGAGGTTTTCATTAGGGACAATGAGGACAATAGTTCCTGGCTTCATGGAGAATATAGGTTAGTAAAGAGGCACATTATTCATTTATGCAGCCGTATTAATTGAGTATCTTCTATATACAATGGAACAACAAAAATATGTCCCTCGGTTCACGGGCAGTAATAGTAACCAATTTTCATTGGGGTACACATTCATGAGGTGAAGTAAGTTCCAGGGATTTCAGAGTTGATTTTTAAAATTGCAGAACCACAAGGTGGCAGTAGCACACAATGAGCTTTTTCAGGCAACAAGTTGACAGATTTGCAAGTGGGGAAGTCCCTCACTGAGTGAAAGGGTCTAGAGGTTGTGGTGTAGGGGCCCCTCCCCAGAAGAGAAGAAGGGGGATGGAACTTCTGGGGGTAGCTGGGGCTCGTGTGTTCAGGTGATGTTTCAGCAGCACAGTGGGGAGTCTCTGGGTTAAAGAGCCCCGGACAGTGGGAGCTGTTTAAGGTCTTTTTACGGCTACAGGGTTTATTTTATCTATGGTTGGCAGAAATTGGACATACTTTTTGGGGTATGCAAAGCAGGTGGACTTTAAATGTTTAAAAGCCTGCTTCTATGGACAATGTTTAAAGAACAATTGGATGTGTAAACATTTGAGTGGGCTTTGCCGTACTAGTCCTAGCCAACTGTGAAGAAGTAAACAACCCGGAGACCAATGGCCGATGTACGGGAAGCATTTTTGACTCTTTTACGTAACACGAAGGCAGCAGATTCTAACTTCATGGGCATCCAAGACTAATGAGAGAGACAGGCGCATCTATCCATCTGTCCATTCCTACAGGAAG
The DNA here is from genome assembly GCA_963574415.1 of Tarsius wallacei. Classification (NCBI taxonomy): domain Eukaryota; kingdom Metazoa; phylum Chordata; class Mammalia; order Primates; family Tarsiidae; genus Tarsius; species Tarsius wallacei. The sequence goes on from CAUYQG010093032.1 coordinate 26,993, forward strand.
CACTGATTCAGCACCTACCTTGTCTTTGGCATCGCGTTGGGCATGGGGGATAACGAAACAAATGTTATGTCTTGTAGATAATTGTATTCCATTGAATGCAACAAGCCCAGACTTTGGTTTGAGTACAGATAGCAGGAGTTATTAAAAAAGGGGGACTCTGAGTGATGTGGGTCTCATGTCAGTTAAAAGAATTGGGGGAGTGGGAAGAATCATGAGGTTTTCTAGGAGTGATAGCAAAGCTGACTCCTGAAGGATAAGCCAGAGACAGCCTGGTGCATATGCTGGGAAATGATCTTGAAAATGAAGAGACCCGCATGCGACAAGGCTCACAGGTGAGGGGACACCATGAGAGAGTTTGGTGGAGCACTGGATGGAAGAACAGAAAGAGTGGAATGTCAGAATGTGTATATAGGCAGTAGCTGGGTAAAGCAGAACCCATGGGTCATTCTAAGATATGGATCCAGTGAAGATTAAAGCATGGCAGTGTAGACCAGTTCTCCCTGACCATGGAGAAAAGGTGGGTGAATGTTATGACTCCTGATGGGAAGTAGATACTAGAGTCCTGGAGCCAGGTGGTGAGGGCCAGAGGAATGGTGGCCCTGAGACCATGGGGACAAAAGCCAGGCTGGGAGCAGGTGAGGAGATGAGACTGGAGTCCTGCTGAAGACGCACAAATCCAGGGACTCGAGTCCCCAACACATGTTCATCCCTTCCAACCCTGTCATCTAGGAGAACTGCTCTCCACACACTCACTGCATGCTGAACTGGGGGTTGATTTGCAATGATTGGGGTGATGTTGAAAAGCATCCGAACAGACAGAAGGGCTCAGGGTGAGGCCTGTATGATCCAAGATCAAGTGGAGGTCAATGCAATGAGGTCATCCTAATAGGAGATGGAGTCTGGGTTTGGGATGATGGGGAATCAAGCCAAGCAGGGCCTTGTGGACCACTGTGCAGTCTTAGGTGCTCAGATGTTGAGGGCCAGAGGTCAGGTAGCACACAGACCACAGAGAGAAGAGCCAGGTTGGGAGCTGGTGAGGAAGGGTGACTGGAGTCCATTCAACGGGGGTTTCACAGAGAGAGGCCTGGTCTGATTTGCTTTCTTTTGAGTCAGATTTCACTCTATTGCCCAGGCGGGGATGCAGTGGCATGATCCCAGCTCACTGCAGCATCAACCTCCTGGGCTCAGGTAATCCTTCTGCCTCAGCCCCCTGAATAGGTGAGACTACAGGTGTATGCCACCATGCCTGGCTATTTAAAAAAAATTTGTAGGGACAAGGTCTTTGTCTGTTGCCCAGGCTGGTTTTGAACTCCTGGGCTCAAGCAATTCTTCTGCCTTCACTCCAAAAGTGCTGAGATTACAGACGTGAGCCACTGCACCCAGCCTCTACCTTTTCATGGGAACACACTAGCTGAGAGATGACAGGAGGAAGAGGAAGTAAGTTAGTGGATAGCATTGCAAGCAAGCCGACATGGTGTGCAGGCCAGGTGAAGGTACTGGAGGAGTTAGAAGTCTCATTTGCTGGCAATATTGAAGGTAGTGAGAGAAAGAGAGGTGCCAGAGATGTTGCCAAAGTGTTTGGCTTGAACAGGTAGAAGGACAGAGGCGTCACTCACCGGCACCAGTGAGGCGGTGGGGGAAGCAGGTTTGGAGACTTCCCCACACTCCGGGTTCTGGTCCCACTGATCTCAGACTTATCTCAGGGTCCTCACATCTGCTGTTCTCAGTGCATTGAAACACCACCTAGCCTTCCCCCATGATAAGCCTGTTCTTTCCACATGTCCTTAGATTTCCTGGATAATCATCACTTCTGGAATCTTTCCTGATCCTCCCCGTGCCCAGCTGGATAAGTTTCTGCGACTTACTGTGTCTCCATACAGCATAAAAGCCTGCAGCCAGCCTGTCTTGTTCAAGTCTCAGCTCTGCCACCTTAAAATTACGCTACTCTTGGGAAGCGATTTTACTTCTCACTTCCTCAGTTGCCTTAACTGTGAAATAAGTCTAATTACAGCACCAACTCACAGAGAAGTTACATCATAGACCACATATATTATATAATGCATCTTATACGATCAAATTTAATGTGAGCCATTTTTCCAAAATTACCTCTAATCATGGAATAATCTCAGTTATAAAATTGGACAGAAGGGAAGTTTATGTGCCCTAGAAAATTGTATTTATGACTCAGAAAGTTGCCTTAGTGATGACAAAGGTAGCAAAGTCTGCCCTCTTGCTTTGCCGTCTTCTGCATGGGGCTTTTCTTACCTACTTTGAGAGTAATTTTTATGTTTTTTTTTTTTTCATGCAATGGGTAATTGAAGACAAGGAACTTATTATTTTTTATTTTCCTGTAGCAAAAATCTAGGCACCTTGATGCATGGGTTTCCTGCTTCCAAGTCGCTGGTCCCTGAGTTAGAGAGCAAATGACATAAGATGGTGTTTATTTATTGCACCTTTTATTTTTCTATACAAGGAGCTGCTGTGTCATGCACTGAAGTAAAAAGATGGAGACTAGCTCTGTTTTCTCAGTTAAGCTACAATTACTTTATAGGAAGTGGGAATTTCTTCCAGAATTGAAAATGAATTTGTCCACTGTTCCTGAGAGATGGAGTGAGTTTTATGTATATATGTATTGATCTATTTGCTTTTGTCTTCCTTAGTGTTTTAGTGCAGGGGAATGCAGAAGACAGCCCTGTGGCAAATCTGGACCCACCTTCTATTTTTGAAATACAGTTTTACTGGAATACAGCAATACCCATTCATTGTCTATGGGTATGTATTAGTTTCCTCTGGCCGCCATAACAAATTACTACAAACTAAGTGGCTTATAATATACATTTTTTTTCAGAAGGGCAGAAAAAGTCCAAAACTCGAGGTGTCGGCAGGGTTGGTTCCTTCTGGAGGCTCTGAGGGGACTCTGTTCCATGCCTTTCTCCAGCCTTTGGTGGTTTCCAGAAATGCTCAGTGTTTCTAGTTGTGTAGACACATCACTCCAATCCTTGCCTCCACTGTCACATGAACTTTCCTTTGTATGTGCATCTTTGTTCTGCCTCTTCTTTTTATAAGAACACCCATCATCCTAAATCGAAGATGACCTAATCTCTAGATCCTTAACTAATTGTATCTGCAATTAAGGTCATATTCACAGTTATGGGGGGTTAGGTCTTGAATATACCTGTTGTAGAGGGACAAAATTCAATGTATTACAAGCCACTATGGTTGGAGCCACTAGATTGATGTCTTGGCTCATTAAGTGGGGACAGGGGTCACTGCAGGGTGGGAGAGTCTAGAGATATTGCTAACTCAGAGAGCAGAGACTTGGCTGCTTTGCTCAACACTGTGTCTTCCTTGCCTGGCATAAAATTGAAACACAATAATCACTTGCTGCATTCAGAAAGAATAAATTTTCATCAAAGATTTTGGCCTTTAGTTCTCTTTCTTTGTTGGGTCTTTACCTGGCCTGGGTATAAATGTGATGTTAGCTTCATAAAATGATTTGGGGAGAGTTCCGTCTTTCTCAATCACCTGAAATACTTTCAGTAGTATTGGTATCAGCTCTTCCTTAAATGTCTTATAGAATTCTGCTGGAAAGCCATCTGGTCCAGGGCTTTTTTTGTAGGTAGTTTTCTTATTACATATTCAATTTCCTTGATTGTTATTGGTCTACTTAGTGTCTTGATTTCTTCTTGTTTCAACCTAGGCAGGTTGTGTGATGTCAGAAAGTCCTCCATTTCCTTACGGTTTTCAAGTTTGTTGCCATGCAAGTGTACATAGTAGTCTCTGATGATCTTTTGTGTTTCTTCAGGGTCAGATGTGACTTCGTCTTTTGTGTTTCTGATTGTATTTAGTAGGGATTTTTCTCTTTTTTTCTTGGTCAGCCTAGCTAGGGGACCATTAATCTTGTTTATCCTTTCAAAGAATCAACTTTTTGTATCATTGATTTTTTTGTATTATCTTTTTGTTGCTTCTATGTCCCGAATTTGGGCTTTTATTTTGGTGATCTGGATTCTTCTGCTGAAGTTAGGGTTTTGGTGGTGTTGCTTTTCCAGCTTCCTAAGGTGATTTGTTAGGCTGTTAATTTGTTATCCTTCCATTTTCATGTGCATTTGTAGAGATATGAATTCCCCTCTTACTACAGCTTTCATGGCATCCCAGAGATTTTGGTAAGATGTTACTTCATTTTCATTTGTTTCCAGGTATCTTTTAATCTCTGTTTTGATTTCATCATTGACTCAGCAGTTGTTTAGCATCATGCTATTTAGTGTCCGTGTCTTTGTGTGTTTGGGGGGAACCTTATTGATGTTGATGTTTATTTTTTTCCACTGTGGTCTGAGAAGGTGCATGACCTAATTTCGATCTTTTGAAATTTGTTTATGCTTGATTTATGGCCAAGTATGTGTTCAATCTTGGAGTACATTCCATGCAGTGATGAGTAGAATGTATATTCTGTGGTCGTTGGGTGGAGTGTTCTGTAGGTATCAATTAAGTACATTTGGTCAAGAGTCATATTGAGGTTCTGGATCTCATTGCTGATTTTTTGTCCTGATGATCTGTCTAGGGTTGTGAGTGGGGTATTAACGTCCCCAGCTATGATAGTGTTAGAGTCAATATCTTTTTTGAGTTTTCCCTGAAGCTGCTTTATGAAAGATGACGCTCCTTTGGTGGGTGCATAAGTTTAGAATAGATATTTCTTGTTGATGGAGTAAACCTTTTATCACTAGGTAGTGGCCTCTGTATCTTTTTTAATTTTTGATATCTTAAATGGTATTTTGTCTGAAATTAGGATCGCGACTCCTCCTTTCTTTTGTGTTCCGTTCACCTGAAAATTTGTTTCCCATCCTTTTACTTTGAGTCTGCGGTGTCCTTTCTAGTGAGATGGGTTTCTTGAAGGCAATTGTTGCCTGGTGATATTTTATCCATTTTGCTATTCTATGTCTTTTCAGTGGTGCATTTAGTCCATTCACATTCAGGCTAATTGTTGAAATGTGAGAGTTGATCCGTATCATATAGTTCTTATTGAGTTGTTTTTGTTCCTCTTTGTTGTCTTTCTGTTGTTTTTGGGGTTGGTTCATGTGTGTTTTACTCTTTTTCCTGTACTCTTGTAAGAATGTTGTTGTTCTTTTTTCCTTTTCTTCAGTGTCTAGTACTTTCTTAAGTGTTTCTTGTAGAGGTGGTCTGGTAGCAGCATAAGTTCTTAGGGATTGGAAATCTGGGAAATATTTTAATTCTCCCTCACTGATGAAGCTGAGCTTGACTGGTTAGGTTATTCTTGGTTGAAATGGTTTATCTTTTAGAACTTTGATATAGGGCTCCAAGCTCTCCTAGCCTGCAGAGTTTTTGTAGATAAATCTGCTGCTATTCTGGTTGGTCTTCCATGGTAGGTTATCTGACCTTTTTCTCTTGCTGCCTTATGGATTTTTTCCTTTATACCTACTTTGTTTAGGTGAATTATTATGTGCCTGGGAGTTGGTCTTCTCATTTGTTGTCTTGCAGGCGTTCTCTGAATCTCATGAGTTTGAATTTTTGCATCCCTGGTGAGATGAGGGAAGTTTTCTTCAATAATCTCATGAAATGTTTGTTCCAGGGTGACCTCTGTCTCTCTTTCTTCTCCTTTAGTTCAATTAGTCTTAGCTTTGGTCTCTTGAAGTAATCGCTCATCTCTTGAAGGTTTTGTTCTGTCTTTTTAAGGTTCTTTTCTATGTTTTTGACGGTTTGGTTTAGTTCTATATTTTGGTCCTCAAGCTCTGAGATTCTTCTTCTGCTTGGGTAATTCTGCTTTCCATGCTTATCAGTTTGTTATTTATTTCATTCACAGTATTCTTTACTATTGTTATCTCAGTTATCAACTCCTTTCTAGTTTCTTCTTGTCTCGTAAATTCTTTTTAATCTCTCCATTAGTGTTTTGATATCTAGGTTTGTAGTTTGAGACCAGTCATTCTGGAGGCTCTTCATTGTCTGCATTCCGGAGTCAGCTTTCTCAGTGTCTGCCCTCCCAGGGGTCTGGGAGAAACTCATATTCTTCTTTTGGTTTTTTTTCATTTGTGTAGATTTCTCTCTCTCTCTCCCCCTTTCATTGCCCTTCTTTAATTCTGTTTTTCAGGGAAGGTGGAGTTGCTTTTACTTCTTTTGTTCAATCTCCTGTTCTTCCTTATAAAGGTCCTCTGGCTTTGTTCTCTTTTGAGGCTGGACTGTGGGTTGGGGGCTGTACTTTTTGCAGTTTTGAAGTTTAATTGAGGAGGAAGCTGTGATTCAGAATCTATCTGCAGATCCCCGTGTCCACCAACAGGTGTATGGGCACACTGGAACCCATTTCCCTCTGCCTTACTATCTGTCCATGCAGCAGGGTTTAGGTTTGCTCCCTGGAACAAAAAGAAGTACAAAAAAGGAAAATAATGGAAGAAGGGGAGGTCAGGAGGAAGTTAGAGAGAGAAAAGAGTGAGAGGGAAAACAGACATACATACCAACTAACGAGTGAAAAAGAGACACAAACAAAATTCCCTAAAGCATACTGGTAATCACATAAAGACAGTCCAATAAAATCATGCGTTTTTCCCCCAACACAAAACAGGTAATCTAAATCCAAAAGCAAACAAAAGTGAGCAAAACAAACAGTCAAAACAATAAAATCAGAAATCAAAATAAGAAACCAGACTATCTCTGGAATCTTTCCTGTGTGTCTAAAGTCTCTTCAGCTCTGATCTCTGGCCTCTCGCCTTTGCTTTCATTGCAGGCAGATAGATTTATTCCAAGCTTAAGTTGATTACCTTGGCTTGTTGCCTGAGAGGTCTTCGTCAGGCCTGAGTTGCCTGTATCTGATTCAGCATGGGAGGGGGGCCTTTTGTCTCCTGTTTAGCGTCATGACCTTAGAAACCAAGGTGGAGGCTGCTTGTAGATAGGCAGGATGATGCAAATCTCTGCCTGGAAAATGGCCAAGGTGGGCAGCTCCTCTTTCAAGGATCCTTTTTCTCCACCTGTCCTTTCTCTCCACTCCCCCAGGTCTGTGGGTGATCCACTATGATGGGCTATGGGATCAGTGACACAGCTGGGCATTGGCTCTGGTGTGCCCTCAGTGGCCTGGGTTTGGAGGAGGGAGCTGGGAATTCCCTCTTCTGGAGCTGAGAGCTGAGAACAGCTGATCAGCACCTCCTTAAGGTATACTGTTCCCTTACACAACCACAGGGTCCCACGCTGGGTGCCTCAGCCAGAGCGGGGACCAGAGCTCCAAAGGGTGGGTGGTGAGTGGTGACAGCGGCTTTGGGGCCTGCACAGGGCACTTTAGCCAGAAATGAAGCTGGTATCTCTGAGGGGCAGGTGCCTAGAACCTCCCTGAGTGATGGTGGATTGAAATAGAGCTGGGTGGGGGCCCAGAACCCAGGGCAGGAAGCTGGAACTCTGAGGGGTGAGCACTGGGGCCTGCTGGACTAGGCGCCCAGTCAGGGAGAGAGGTGGTAGTGGCTGAGTGCTGGGCAGATCAGTGTAGCCAGCAAGGGAACCCAGATCTCCACAAGGTGGTATCCAAGGGCCGCCAGGTGAGATGTAGCCGGGGAGGGAGCTGGGATCTCCACATAGTCAGGGCCTGGGGCTGCCTATAGTGGAGGAGTAGCATCCGAGAGGCCTCAGTATGGGTCCAAGGGTCTCCAGGCCTCAGACTGGTATGGCTGGTGGTGGGCAGGGGGGTGGGGGAAGGAAAGTAAGAGTCTTTTTGGGAACTCACTTTTGGAGAATCTCAGGGTCCCACCTATGCCATTGCCATCTTACCAGAACTCCCTGTTGAGTTCTTAAAACCAAGTATGTAGTCATTGGTAAACCCTGACGATTGACATTACATGCCATACTTGATACAGGAAAACACTGTCCTACATTTTATATTTAAATGTTTTCTGTTGTGTTTTCTGTTTGGATGTGTCAAAGAAAAATGGGCCAGGTGAAGTGGCTCATGCCTGTAGTTCCAATACTTTGAGAGGCCGAGGCAGGAGGGTTGCTTGAGGCCAGGAGTTTGAGACCAACCTAGGCAACATAGTGAGAACTCTTCTCTACAAAAATAATTTTACAGATAGCCAGGAGGGGTGGCACACACATGTAGTCCCAGCTACTCAGAAGGCTGAGGCTGGAGGGTCGCTTGAGACCAGGAATTGGAGGTTGAAGTAAGCCATGATCGTGCCATTGCATTCCAGCCTTGGTAGCAGAATGAAACCATGCCTGTGGGTGGTAGTGGGAGCGGGGGGGGGGGGGGGGGATGGCCAATTCTCAGTCTGCCATTTTGTATTTCCAAGTACATTAAATTCCTTCTCATAAAGAATATAAAAACAAAAACTCTTCCATTCTCCATTAGCTTATTATTGCCACATAACTTGCTACCAACTTATGGCTTAAACCACACATATATTATCTCACAGTCTATGTGAGTCTCAAGACTCCAGTCACAGCCTAGCTGTCCTCAGCAGGATTTCTTGTTGAGACCACAGTCAAGATGACATCTAGGGTTGAGGTCACATCTCAAGGGGCAACTGGGATAGACAGAAATCAATCTGCTTCTCAGATCATGAGGTCGTTGGTGAAATTCAGTTCCTGTAGGGCTGTAGAGTTGGGGGTCTCAGTGCCTAGATGGTTGTTGGCTGGCATTGACCCCCATTTCCTTGCCAAATGAACCTTTCTAACCCAACTCTCTTCACATTTTGCCAGGCAATAGAGTTAGTTTGTTAGTAACGCAGATACGACCATTTTGTAAACTCCTCCAGCAAGAGACATCTCATCAGTTTTGCCTATTGATTTGAAGGAAATCACAGGTCCCACCTATACTCAAGGGACGGATGTGTCAAGTGTGTGACCAAAACGAGGGGATCATTGGTGCCAACTTAGAAGCTCCCATCACAATCTCCATTCCCATTTTGTCCAAATAGATAGAAACTTCAGATAATATCTAGCATGCCATTTCTGCTCACCTTATTTTCTTAAAGAGAAGCAACATTTGGGTTACTGACCATTCAATTATACACAAAGTATATACGTCCTGGATTGACCCATTGATCAAGTACAGGCAGGGAAACTCACTTCCCACTTACCTTCCATTTTCTCAAATAGCTAATGGGGATATTCATCTTAGAACTTTTAAAAAAAAATTTAAAGATGTGGGGTACAAGTCAGGATTGGGCATATAAGATTACAGATTCAATGTTCTTGAAACCCAAGTATGAGTTATTTTCTCTTATCCTTTTCTAATGATACTTTTTTCACAATATGAACATGGCATCAAGCTTTCTGATGTATAGAAATATCCCTAAACATTGCAAACTTTCCAAAACTCTTATGCTCCTTTATTTTCCCTGAGGGCTCTCCTCATCTCTGAAAGTACCACTTCATGTATCCTGTCTATGGTCTAACCCCTTCCACAAGAATTAAGACTTACAGTGGCAAGGATATTTTTCCTTGCATGTAGTAGGTTAGAGATGTTTTTATACGTACCTGCTAATTAGGAACCTGCATGCAGAGAGGGCACAAAACACATAATCCCCTCCTTGATTTGGATAAGCTATACCCACCACTGTGAGCACAGGCTCTGTCTTGAGTGTGCCTCTGTTCTCTGGTTAAACGTATGTTAAACGTATTTTGGTTAAAATGTAAACCCTCAGCCTTGGCATCCATAGAGTTGTTAATGGCATCATCTGCCATGGGGATGCAATGATATATGCATGTAAAATAGCAGTTACAGTGGTTATACTGATACTACTGCAAACAGTCCTCCCAGTACAATTCTTACCTTAGGCTCTAATGCTTGGTAGAAAACAAATCTCTATCTTAGGGCTTTTAGTTGAGAGAAGATTTTCTTTTTTCCACAGAGGTGGCATGAGACACTCCCAAGAATGTCCAAAGGATGATGACACATGGGGAATTAGTCACTGATGCAACCAAGTTGTGATGCCACTGATGAATACCACAGATTAGGTAGTATTAACAGAATTCTCTGTATTTCTTCAGGCTTCCAGAAAGTAATATGAGTGCAGAAACCCAGAGGATGCTGAAGGCCATACAAGAAAAAAACACTAAACTGCTTTTTGTGTCTCAGTCTTGGGCTGGAAAGGAAGGCAGAGAAATAGGTGATAGGCCAGGTTCAATGAAGAATAACTTGAGTTGGCATTCAATATTTTTCAAATTTCCCACAAGGGTTACAGTTGTGTAAAGATCAACTATAGTTTCTGGGCAAGTCCTTTAACCATGTTCTACATAAAGCCACCACCATGTCAGAGGTCCTGGAAAATTAGGGCAAGGGTTTACCATTTGATTATGTTTTGTGACTCTGATCAAGTCAACCGCTTTCTTTATAAAATTTCTACATTGTCTCACAAGAGTATTAAAAGGGTTATATGAAGTAATTAAAAGTTAAAATGCATTAGAAAAAAGTGTGAAGCATGATTTCTTTTATCCATGACTTTTGTGAAGTAACAAATTGAATGGAAAGAGCCATGATCCCTTTGGGGTTTTTTGTCTAGGGAAAGTCATCAAAAGGTTATCTCTAGGAAGCCCTTGAAAGAAAACCCTCATCTTAAATTCCTTTCTTCTGTAATCCCAGCACTTTGGGAGGCACAGACAAGTGGATTGCCTGAGCCCAGGGGCTCGAGACCAGCCCAGGCAACTTGGCAAGACGGTATCTCTACAATAAATAAATAAATAAATAAATAAACAAACAAACAAATAAATAAATAAAATGAGCTGGGCATGATTGTGTGCACCTGTAGTTCCAGCTACTTGGAGAGTGAGGCAGAAGGATCACCAGAGCCCAGCAGGTCGACGCTGGGGTGGCCGTGACTGTGCCACTGTACTCCAGCCTGGGTGGTAGAGTGGGACTCCAGCTAAAAAAAAAATCTCTTTATATTTCTTGTGTAAAACTTCATGTGATGATAACAATGAGAGCAGAGGAAAAAAACTGTAAAAACTAATTTAAAAAAATGTTCATCATGATCTACATACAACTTAACCAGTTTTTGTTTCCTAACTCTTCCTCTCAATCCCCGCTAACAAATTTATGAAAGTGTCCCACAGGGTAGGGGTTACTTCCTCTTAACTGCAGGAAAATTATGAGATTAAGGGATCCCCCAAAAGCCTTTGCTTCTTATCTTTCAGAAGAGGGAGTAAAACTGGGCATCCTTTGATAATTTTTCCAGAACTTACATGATATTTACAAGGCCCCATTTCTAAGCTTTTAGAGATATTGTGTACAGGATGACCCCAGGGGTGAAGGGGAGCATTTATTTAAGTTGCATAGGTTATAGGGTTTCTTAGTGGCCCCAATACAATATTGTTATAAAGATGGAGCTGGACAGATCTGGTCTCATGTCTCCAGGCCTGTCTTACCACCACAGCTGCTGTCCTGAAGATGGTTTCACCCCACTGGTCTCAGCCCCTACCCTGAAGGACACCTGTCCCCTTCCCTTAAATTCTCCATCTCACTCCACCAGCATTCCAGTTACAGCTCCCTCAGCCAATCAGTATCTCAAGCTATGGAGTCAAATTTGAGTCCAGTTCTTTCAGATGCTTTACACGAACGTTAAATGGAAACCCACTGTTCCCTTAAACCTTCCTTTTCCTAATCTTCAGCCACAAACCTAAGGTCTAACTCAGTTCTATTTCTATTATCCCAACTGAAAATTTTGGCAATGCATTCAGGAACCCAGGTAGTCTAGCGATATTCAACAGTGGGCCTGAATTTAAAAAGCCACTAGCTACAGATCATATTTTATGATGTCAGAAAAAGCTTTGAGGAATGTTAAAAAGATAATGTGAGTACAGCTATGCCTAAAAACAGTTTGTTTCCTGTAAAACTGAGCATGCACATCATACAGCCTAGCAATGTACTTCTAGGCTTTTATCTCAGAGAAATCGAAACATGACCAGACAAGAGACTGCATGCAAATTTTCACAGAAGCATTATTTGCAATAGCCCCAAACTGGAAACACCTCAAATGTCCTCAAATGGGTGAAAGGTTAAACTGTGATCAAATCCATACCACAGACCTCAACTTGGCAATGAGAAGGAAGGAACTACTGTTACACACAGTGACTTGGATGGATCATGCTGAGTAGAAAAGCGGATCTCAACAGGTTATGTGATGTGTCCTTCCACATGCACAATCATGCATCGCTTAATGGCAGGGATTGTTCTGAGACATGTGCTGTGAGGTTATTCGGTCATTGTATGAGCCCCAGAGAGTGAACTTGGACCTAGCTGGCAGAGCATCCTACACCCCTGGATGTCACAGTGCAGACGATTGCTCCTGGGCTTCAGGCCCACACAGACTGTCACTTTGCTGAGTCCTGTAGGCCACTGTGCACAGTGGTGAGCATGTGTGTCTCTAAACATGGCAAATGGAATAAAGATAAATTGTGCACCTGAACAGGGCACCTGCCATGAATGGGGTCTGGGGACTGCACACTGCTCTGGGTGAGTCAGAGAGTGGGTGGTGAGTGAGCGTGAGGACCCAGGACATCACTGGACACACTGCAGACTCCATACACAATGTGCACATAGCCTACACAGACACACAAAGGGCTTTCCTCAGGATGTACCTTAGCTCATGATAACTTTTTCATTCTATAGACTAATATTTTTTTAACTTTTTTATTGTTTGATAATAATGCTTTACATAAGACACATTGCCTAGAAGTTAAAAAATATTTGCTTTCTTTATGCCCTTATTCTCTGAGTTTTTTTCTGTTTATGTTTCTATTTAATAACTTTATTGTAAAGATGTGGTTTACAAGTCAGGTACGTAAGTAATCTATGTACAGGTGAAGTTTGGGCCTCCAGCTGGTCCTCACGTCCCCTCACTTAGGACCAGGTACTCTTTATTTTGTTAAGTGCTCCCTCAACACCAGCAGTGTCCCATGACTGCCGAACCCTCCCTTGTGTTATTGTGATTAATTTCAAGGTCTCTGTCTCTTTCCCTCTCTTCCTCCCACCTCTCTCTGTCCCCCCTTCTCCGCTCTCTCTCCTTCTCCTTCCCCCCACCCTCTCTGTGTCTCTCTCATCCTCTTTTTCCCTTTACATATTTCGCTCTTCCTCCCTCATTTCCTTAATTCACCCTCGCTCTCTCTCAGTAAAGATTGACCATAGTGATCTTGGGAAAACCTTTTAAAATTTTTAAACTTGATATTATGTTTTTACATTTTGAATTCTATTGATTGCCACTGCAGTTATTTCCTTCCTTCTGTTTAATTTGTCCTTGAAATCCTCAGCTTAAAATGGGAGCTTAGGCCCTGATGAGGGAATTTCCCCTTACCACTTTGTGTTTATTCCTGTAAGTTTTCCTCTGATCTGCAGTGGCATCTGCCCATCTTGTGAAGTTGAGTTCATAAAACTCAGGTTATTTTGAGATTTCTTTTGTAATGTCACTTCTGATCTGTTTTTAGAAGTGGTCATGTCATGTTTATACATATGAGGGTTTAATATTTTATGAATTTCTTGTTGCTGATTTCTAATTTAATTCTGTTGGCATTAGAGAACAGGGTGCATACTATTTCAGTTTTAATGTCCATGTGATGTGTCTCTGACCACATGTGTCTACCCTGGTGAATGTTCAACACGTGTCTGAAATGAATGTGTGGTGTTTCAGTTGCTGGTAAAAAATGAACACAGACACATATACATTCTTGTTTTTATAGGTCATGTACTTTGATCATTTATAAATCAATCTGATGGGTCACATTTACATCATTATTTAGTTTATATCCTCATAACACTTTGA